>OY754964.1:7515485-7667985 GCA_963576475.1 Molanna angustata | reverse complement strand
GTTATTTATGGTGGTAAATCGTATTCTGCTATACCTGCTGTAAAAAATATTAAACAGACTAAAAAAGATAATAATCGTTTGCAAACATTGAGTAATTTTTTTAAACCAACAGAACAATCTCCAGTTAATAAATCCCTAGTTACAGAACCTGTAAAGAAAATGGCTTCTAGAGTAGATGCGAGTACTATGCAGAGGCTTAAAGATTTAGAAAGGTTAGAGTTTTTGAGAGCTGGTTCATCTCAAGAAAAAAGTAGCCCTAGAACAGAAAAAGGAAATGATGCAATTAATCCCAACAACGGGAAAAAAATTAGTCAAACACTTAATAGTGTCAAGTTGAATGGGAATAAACAGAGTCCACCATCAATTAGTGCTCCCAATCTGGGAATTCCCTTACTGGGATTTGGTTTGAAGAAAAATTCCACAGTTGATTTGTCCATTCCCATTACTAAGAAACATGCAGACAGAGCAAAAGCAAACGCCGTCAAATGGATTCAACAAAATGGACCTCTGAACAAAAACAATCCTCATAATATTCGAGGAACATCTACAGGGAAAAAACGAAACATCGGAAAATTGAATGTATCTAGTGACAGTGAAAATAATAATGACGCCGAACAAACTTCAAAAAAGCCCAAAACTGGAGTGAATTCGGAAAATTTTCAAAAAATGATGGCGACTACATCGGCCCATGCTGATCTTGTCGTTCAACACGACGACTCCGAAGCGGACAAGTACTTTAACAAACTAGAGAAAAAGGAAATGATGGAAGAGAAAATGCTGAATACATACAAAGTGGCGTGCAAAGCTGTGAGATGTTTGAAATGTTCATACACAAGTTTTTCTGCTGCCAACAGATGTAAGGAAGAGAAACATCCTTTGAAAGTCTTCGATACAGTAAAGAGATTTTTCAAGTGTTCGCACTGTAAGAATAGACAGGTCTCCCTGGACATTATACCGACACAAGCCTGCAGGAATTGCCACATGATGAGTTGGCAGAGAACTGGAATGATTGCAGAAAAGAAAACATCGACAACTGCCAGCAAATTATCTATTACAGGAGAAGAGGAATTTTTAGGGCATGTGCAACATGGAGCGGATATTAATCTTTTGGTGCCTGAAAACTAGTCAAATCTTTTTTTACTACTTTATTATTGATTTTATTAAATAAATTATTGTATAACATAAAACAATCATGTTGTAACATTCTACTATTTTTATATTCTTGGTAAGTGCTATACCTTTAATTTTTGTCAGTCCTTAATATACCCAAACTGACTGATGGTATTTACTTTTGTGAAACATACAATATCTTTCCTTAAATTTTACATTCTTTTCTTATGTTCGCATTTAAGATCTTATTTCTGCAGCATTTATCCTATATTTTTGCTTAAATTAACCATACATTAAACATTCAAAATGTCAGAATTTTGTAAGTAAAATATCCAATGAAATAAGCATTCATCATCAATAAACTGCAAGTGAGATATGTTCTGAGTGTTATATTTATTAATTTTTGAGGCATATTTATATTACATTAACAATGCAATGTTTGATTTTATTATTTAAGATTTTCTAAATACAAAATTTTACATCCAGTTTCTTTACTATTGTATTTATTAACCTATTTGGTTACTGGCAGTCTAGTAATAAATGCCAAATATAATTTCCCTCACTTTCAATATGCAGATACTGGAAAATTAGTATCATATTGTTGATAAATTTATGGAAATCAGTTCACTAACAAAATTAGAGGTCAGATTTTGGCCGAAGCCGAATGTTCGGCCCTAGCCATAAACTTCGGCCGAAGGATTGACTTTTTAAAGAAATTTTATAATAATACTATATCTAAAATATTAATGCAATCTGTGGAGGATATATTTATTATTTATGCAGTAGTAGTAATAAAATAAGTACTTCGAAAGAGTTATCAAAACAACCAGCAGGGCACAAATCCAGTTCCTTGGCAACCCATATTGTGGTAGTAAACCACGTTATAAACCTATGTAGCAAGAGTATTCTATATAGATAATTATAAAAATCAAATATCAAAATGGAGGACTTCCATTCCATCGTTATATATATATATATATATATATATATATATATATATATATATATATATATATATATATATATATATATATATATATATATATATATATATATATATATATATATATATATATATATATATATATATATATATATATATATATATATATATATTGCGTTGATTTCTTGGGTACTCGGATCAACGTGGAGGATTCGAGAAATTGACGCATCATTTACACCTCTTCGCGAAAGCCTGAAAAATGATGTGTGTAAATATTAAGATTTTCGCAGGTAAAAGATAAAGGGTTATTTTCTAGGGTAACCCGTGTGCAATACTCTTGATAAAGACTGTTTCTGACCCAATGTTTCGAACAAATAACATTGTCCATTGTCGAGGGATTTCGGCTTGTATGTCGAGTTCTGTTTTGAATTGGTGGCGAACACACGTGTTCAAAATAGAACTTGACATACAAGCCGAAATCCCTCGACAATGGACGATGTTATTTGTTCGAAACGTTGGGTTAAAAACAGTCTATCAAGACTAGCACGCGGGTTATCAAATATATATATATATATATACAAAATTCATCAACAAGGCGCCTTTAGTGAAGTATTTTGGGGATAAACCGCATCAAATCCTGTCCTCGTGAAGATCAGTCGTCTGCTGACGTTTCGCCTGTATCACAACAGGCATTTTCAAAAGGGGCCTTGATGATAAATTTCCGTCTCGAGGGATAGTGTGCGCACGTCCTTTCCAATCGGAAGCTTACAACCAAGTGGTAAGCTTATATGTATATATTAGTATGGTGAGTCAGGCGCTCACAAGATTGCAAGGAGTTCCCTAAGCCATGTTCTGGCTTTGGTCATCAGGTTATTTATATCCTCCATCACTCCAGATTGGATATAAAAACAGTTCTTAGCAATGAAAGGAAAACAAAAGGATAAGGAAAGATAAGAAATCAGGTATTATCTCACAGATATTTTTGCTTTAGCCTTTTTTTGAAATACATCAACGAGAGGCATCATTGGGTTTTCATTTCCATCTTATCTACCTTTCTTTTATACCAGTGTGGTATTGGAAGATTAACTTACGGAGATATTCTTGGGACGGGTGGGGTATTCGGAAGATTATTTCATCCACCAAATAAATATAAATGTTATGAAATTTTGCTTTATTTTCAACAGAATAACGAATTGATTGTTGCCAAAAATAGTTTTAACAAATTTTTGGACAATCAAAAGATGAGATGGTTCCAAACGAACATTTGTATGGGCCAATATTAAACATAATATAACACATATCATTCATAATATGTCAAAATTATACCATAGTACATTGGAGGGAAAACTATTTGAGAAATACAATAAATAAAAATCAAATACATACATCATTTTATACAATGTTAAAAATTTCTATTGTCAATATAATTATTTAAATGTATTATTTTAACTAAGTTGTCAAATGATCCCTGTCAGTATAAATATTGTAACCAATATTTTATTGTTGATTTTCTCTGCCTACACTCTCTTGGACACTATAAAATTCTAATGAAAATTAAACAGAAGCATTTTAGTATTTTTTCACATTTGGCTAAACTTACCATTACAATTTATTTAATCAAAAAGCATACATGAATATTTTTGATTACAAAATGATTTTAAAATATTATCACAGTAATTCTACAAAAAATATTTATTGTACCTAATTGAGTATTTTGTAAAATACGACATTCATTGTACTAAAATTTTTAAGATATACTATCTTTGGTTCGATAGAAATAATTTTTTATTTAAAAAACATAACATAGGCCCGGTATTACAGTCGGCCCTCAACTCATTGAGTTTGTTAAACTCAAGATTAATGTTAAGGGGAGATTGAATCCATTTCCATATTACAGTGCAATATGACATGTCAGTTACTAAATCTTCAATTATTATAGAAATATTTTACTTTTTCTGTGGTTATTATCTGTCAAATTTTAAATAACCTCAAATAATACGAACTACAAAACGGGACGCTACCACTTGAAATACTATTGTTTTACTATCCAACATGGTATATTTAATTTTTTTCACCAAAATAATGCTTTTAAATGCCAATGTTCGTTTTAATATGGCTGTCAGTTTATTTAGTTGTGTGGCGCCACCGTCGATACAACTAACGCCTCTAGTGACAGAAACTGAAACTACACTCGTTGCCTAACGCCTCTAGTGATAGAAACTGAAACTACACGCGTTGCCTAGCAAATGACAGTTGACTCACCGTTAAGTACTTAATCCGCCAGAAACGTTGAGTTAAATATTTGTCGTTTTAGTGACGTATTTGAGGGAAGATTAGGCCTAAACGGACACTGTAATACGCTATATTTTTGTAAAGCTTGAGTTAAGCTCTTAAACTCAGACTGTAATACCGGGCCATAATGTTCTATTGAATCATTAGTTTATTTTCTTATTATTATACAAAAAAGGTACTTTTGTATACTTTAAGTATCTCCGATAATTCAATCTATATTTATTAAGATATTTTAATCTATTTCAAATTATTGAAAGTTGGACAAATTACTACACATTTATACATTTGTTTTGTGAATAATGAATTAGCGAGAAATGAATGTCAAACATGTCTTAAGAGTTCATATCTAAGGAATAATGCTCAAGTGTCCCCGATGAATATAATGCTTTTGTCATGATCTGCATATTATAGTAAAATGTATTATGTTTAGTGTACATATTCAATTAATGAAATAGCTTATGTCTAAGAGAAGGCAGATTCCAAGTGATAATTCAACAATAAATGGTTACCATAGATAAAAGATGTTTTTATAGATAACAATACATATTTACAAGTGTATGTTCACTTATATTTGTTTAAAAACAAAGATGTTACAAATAAAAACATTCAATTCTGCACTAAAAATTCATACATACATTGTATTGCTATACTGCGTTTCTTAAACGATGAACATCTTTTTACAAAATATGAAAGTCGGTAATATTACTGAATATAATGCTTCAGATAAAAAAATAGTTATATAATGCCATAAATTCTATTACGATTAAAATCACAGCTGAAAAATAGGTTCCGTAACATTGAATAAAAAAAAAATCAGCTGTAAAAATTTACCTATAACATTTTCTTTGACAATATAATCTTACAAAAAAATATATATATAAAAACATGAATGGAATATCGATTACAACTTAATCATAGAGTTGAAAATAAATAGGAATTTATAAATGAACTATAATTGTGTTTTTTCTTAACAATCACATTTATTACAGTGGAACACAATGTGACAAATATATGTAAAATAAATATGAGACTAAAGATAAAATATTTAAAAATAATATGTAAATATTCTGAACCTAAGTAATTTTTAATTACAGTATTATTCTTTTTTTTTGTATAGACACCGAAGGCAAAGGATGAGTGCATAAGTTATGAAACATATTTCAGACAAATATTGAAAAAGATAAATTATAAAATTTGATACAATCACCAATTTTTGGTTGAAAAGTAATGCATGAAAATAATTGTCTCAGATTGTGTTACACGAGTGTGCACTGTAATATGTTTAATAATTGCATCTTTGTTCCATGCCATGATAAGGGTTCGGTTACAGTCATCATTCCCATTCTGTGGTTCCTGGTGGTTTTGAGGTCAAATCATAGAGAACCCTCGATATTCCCGGCACGGCTATTATCTCTTTCACCATTAGCTCCACAACCTGTAATTTTATAATTCAACTGTAGAAAATAATAGTTAAGGTACTTTATTGGCAATTTAATAAAAATAATTAAAAAAATCATCAATAGAAGTGATTCTTAAACAGAGTCAGCGCCCTTTTCTTGGCATCTTGGGATGTCTAGTGGGGCATTTTTGAATTTTAAACATTAAGGGGGTATCGCAGAAGTTCAAGTAGGCATTGTGTCAACATAGAAAAATAACGTATGTTCATTTGCTTTCTTTTTAAGACGAGCATCATGTATAGATGCCTACCGGCAGCTTGTCTAACCGCCGAGTGCCATCTATACATGCCCTCATGCTATATCGAATTTTGAACCTTCACATCTCAGTGAATTTGTACTTGATTGAAACAAAAATTGTATGAATATTACTCCCATATATTTTAATTCAAGACATCTGTCAGTGTATCAACAAAACAATTGTTAGATTATTTAATAAAAAACATTAAATTCATCATAACCATTGTAATTCATCATAATCTCAATCCATTAAAATATTTAAAGGTCAACTAAAAAAACTTTATTTGTCAAATAGTTCCTTCTATATCCTTCCGTAACCTCCTTTTCTTCATTGCTATCATCAGTGTTATTTTTATTATTCTTTTTTTTTTTAAACTCTCTTTTCATTTTTTTTTCTGTGTGGCGGGCGAAGCCAACTGGCCTTTTCCCCCACCAGGCGACCCGAACGGTCGAGCGCTGCTGAGAACAGCCCGGCCAGCGGGCAGCTATCTTCTGCCGACTCTCGTCTAGTCTAGGTGTTGCGCCTCGTCGTCTCAATTTCTGTTCGCGCATTTGCGTAATCGTAATTAATCTTAATCAATATTTCAATGCTTTGTACTTTTAATAAGTTTGTGATAAAATATACCGCTCTGTAAGTAACTCATCTTTTATTATATTGAAATACCCACTGCTCTTTTAATATCTGTTTAATATTGTGCATTTCTATGCTATACGATTACTACCGGTAACGTATAGTATATTGGGGGACGATTTGTCCATATTACACGTGTGGATAAATCGTGAAACAGGTACACGTCGATTGGTTCGATCCCAATCCAAACGTGCGAAAGGTTCATTCGTCCGGCGGTTCGATTCTGCCCAAACGAATAAAGTGGAACAGGGCTTCAAACCCTCGGTGTCTTTCCACGAGAACCATATCTCCAAGGCCTCCCAAACAAGGTAATCAATACTATATAGCCTTCAGCACATAGCCCCCCATATCTGTTTGTGTTTTTTTATATTTCTTACTCTTTTATGTTATTTTTTATCAATTTATTTCTCACTAAATTAGTATTGTACCAATTTAACTTAGAGAGTTCACGTTACTCGGGTTGGTTGGAAGAAATTGCCTTATGGCAATAAACCTGCCTTTGTACACATGTACATAAATTATATAAATAAATAAATAAGTCACTGGACAAATTAAACATTCCAAATTTAGGTTATGCAAGTACTATTTTTCACTCGTCTTGGGTTAACTGTTGCATACAATGCACACATAACCATTTAAACAAAAAATCACAAATATAATTCGAAAGAGATTTGACTTAACTTAAACCAAATATTACGAAATTGGCGCTATCACTCGAGGCTCAATCACACGAGACCCAAGAATCTCATGACTTTTAATTTATTTTATAAATAAAAAAAGATTTATTTCATTATTTTATTTTAGTATGTGATATAAATAACTTCTGTCTTTGCATAAATTCATGCCCTCACTCACTTCATATATCATTGCGTACATGACACTTGCTAATATTTTAGTATGTGATATAAATAACTTCTGTCTTTGCATAAATTCATGCCCTCACTCACTTCATATAACATTGCGTACATGACACTTGCTAATATTTTAGTAGGTATGTGATATAAATAACTTCTGTCTTTGCATAAATTCATGCCCTCACTCACTTCATATATCATTGCGTACATGACACATGCTAATATTTTAGTATGTGATATAAATAAGTTCTGTCTTTGCATAAATTCATGCCCTCACTCACTTCATATATCATTGCGTACATGACACTTGCTAATATTTCTTTCTTTCAAAATATTGTTCACATGGTCGTGTCAATGATTTGTTGGCCGGTCCTTAACTCTCGTTCCTTCACATTTAGCTCTATAAATTTTCTGTGAATTATGAAATAAGTAATGTAACTTACATGTAGTGGCAGTTTGTCGGTGGAAGGCACGGCTGGTAGACCAGTCATGAAGTCTGCAGTGAGGAATGGTCGCAGTACAACAGACCGCTGACAAGATGGAAGGCGGGTGGCAGAGTCTCGGTCGAAGTGGATTGGAATCAACACCACTGGCATTTGAGCAATGTTCTTTGTATACCCCGATGAGGTCAACACCTGATTAAACACATTTCGTTTTTAAATATCTTTTAAAATAATATATTGTAATTAGAAATCTACAACAATATTAGAGGGTATTCTTCACTTTCAGTGAACGGTGAGCCTGCTGTTTCCTTATAATAAGCTCTCTTTGACACTTTTAAGTGCAGTGTCTGCATGGTTTTAAAGTTCTCCGAACTTTTCTTATGTTTTTCAGGCATTCTTTCAGAGGTTTGCAAGGGGTTGTTGTTACGCGACGACCTACGTAGGCGATTCATAGCGAACGCGGCGCGGCACGAGAATAACAAACAGTCGGTAACTATGGTAGTGTCCTACGTTACCGACTGCGAGTTGGTTTCGATTAGGCGCGGCGCAATGCGAAGCGAACGCGATCAGTTGGTTTGATATTTTCGCGCGAATTGATAGCGGTGCCATTGTTTTTTGACATGTCAGAAACAGAAATTTTAAATTCTGTCCATGAACGTCCCATATTATGGGACAAAAGAATTATTATCATCGAACCGCGAATTTTAGGATTTGGCAAAAATAAATGGGACTACAAGTAAACACATTTATTTATTATTGCTATTTTACAATAGGATGTTGTTCAAAACACACAAAGTTTTCTCTCGCTTGCACGAATGTCAAATTTTGATATGTTTCCCGGAAAGATGTAAAATCAGTCTCATTTATTAATTCAAGATCACGTAATTCTTCATACAAATTGTGATATTCCCCATAAATATGCCTCTCTAAGTACACAATATTAGTTTCACTTCTCTGCCGAACATACTTCTTGAGTATTTTATATACGTACATCCATGGCAGTAGCTGGCGGCAGAGGGAACGATTCGCGCACACGTAGGACAGAGCCGCCGCGTCGCACCGCATTGAATTCGCTTGTGTCCGCACCGCATCGCTTCGCAATCGCGTTCGCTTTGAATCGCCTATGTAGGACGTAGCGTTAGTATCCATAAGCATAAACAAGTGGTGGTGGGGAAAAATGTTTCTACTCGGCCTTTTCAATAGTATACATATTGTCATGACATGAATTTAAAGGAAACGGTCTACAAATGATAATGAAACATAAAACTGCGAGATTGTTATGTGCTTAAATGTTTTCATCAAAAGAAATTTTGCCAAAGAAATTCAATTCTCCACTGAGTGTATTAAATATTTGAATTTTGCGTTATGGAACTTTTGTGAAATTGGAAGCTAATATTAAGAGTGAATATGCGAGATATTTATTGGGTCATAAAACTTTTTGTTTATAATTGAATATGTTTTTTTTTTTTAGATTACCATAGAAAATAACATATTTTTCTCTCTCTTCAATACTATGATTATTTAAACTTATTGGTGTATATTATGATGTTTTCAAATTACCTGAGTTGCTAAATCATCAACATGTCTGATCGTGGATAAGACATGACTTGTTAGGTAGGTGGGTGTAATGTCCAATACTTGATCTTTCACCGGGTCCCCAAATATATAACATACTCTGAAATAAAATGAAAATAAAATATGGAATTCTGTTCATATTCATATTCTGTTGTTCTTTATATATCACCTATTTTTATATTACTATTTCAGAAATATTTTTAATTCCTTCTACAGTCAAATGGTTTGTTTGTTTTCGTTTGGCCTTCTTCTCTCTCCGGTGTAAAACTTCTTCGCCCGTGTGTGTGTTGAGTCACATAAGCATGTAGGTTTAAGCCTTGGCACCAGCCCCGACAGCCATTCCACCGTCTTTGGGGTCGCCCTGGAGGTCACCAAATGGTAAAATACATTATTTCATAAAAATTTCACTTCTTCTTTTGTGTCATATTAGGTGACATTTTAGAAGCTGTGACATCTTCTGATGTCGTCTTCCTATTTTTCGGCGTTTCTCTATTTCACCCTTACAGCTGAAGCAGCCTATGTTCTGCTTGGAATTTAAATGGTAAGTTTTAATTATTGTTGAGTGTATTTACCTGTTAATATTGTGGCATACCCTAGGAATAAGCTTGGCTAGATATACTAGATCTGTCCACGGTGGAGGAAACTGTTTACTCGAGAGACCAACCACATAACTGTATGTTCTGCCATCACCTGTACATAAACATAATAAATGACACAAAATTCAAAATAGGAAAAATTGTCTATTTAATAGACTAAACGTTGGATGTTGATATAACATATTTTGAGCTATTTATTATTATAGAAACTGTTTAAACTGAGAGACCGTCCAGTAACGGTGGTCTCTTGGATGGGTGAAACCATTATGTCCAGAATCAAACAATAAATATACAGATAAATAAGAATAACACAAACCTTGTACACCGACACTACGTATTGGCAATAATGTGGCTGTGAGGGAATGATGTGATGAGATGCGTTTCAACTCCTGTTGTTCCAATCTTCCCGTCGCCCCCACCACTCGCTGCAATAGGGCATGCCTCTTCTCAGACATTTGATCAAACTCCACTATTATTTTTACTATTACCTGGAAACAAAATAATTGGTTTAAATCAATCAAAGGCAACCAGCGAATATAAAATTATAGAATGTATTACTTTAATATATAATTATTATTGAAATAATAAAATATAGAAAATAGATGATGAGTGGTGGCAGGGGGGGGTTAGCACGCTGAATTAGTAATTCAGTGGTTGTGAGTGCGAATCCTGCCAGGACCAATTTCGTTCACCTATAATACAAGCCTTTAGGGATATATGAGGATGTACTTGTTTCAAGGACATATTCATTCTTTAAAAAAAAAAGAGTGGTTGTTGAATTTTATGATTTAAGATTTAAAATGGTATTCTACAAAGTAGTCTGTATCAAAAAAAAAAAAAAACAAAGATAAATGTGTTTATTTTATAAAAAGAGTCAAATGATATCGTCCCTCCTATGGCAAACTCGCGAAACCAACATTTTTGACGAAAATGAGTTTTTGGTGTTATTTTAATCGTTTTCACAATAGCTACACTCTGGCAATGTATTGAATCTGTAACATCTTCCATTAAGCTTAGAAAAAATGTTAACTGCATTATAAAATGGATTTTATATAGAGTGTCAAAGTTTGTTTTTGCTCTCTGTTTGTTTCGCTAGTTTGCCATAGGAGGGACGATATAATATAATTACTCAAGCAAAAAGCTCTTGGAGAGTTTGAGCATAAATGAAAATTTTATACAGACCTGAGTCTCAGAGAAATCTCTCTCCATGTAGGGCTCTTCTTGACATAAAACCCTGATGGCGAGCCCTGGTCCAGGGAAGGGATGACGGCCGACCAGATGAGCTGGTAGACCTAACTCTTGACCCAGAATTCTCACCTGAAATTCCAATCATTGCTATAATAGTATCTGCCCAAGTAAGATGAGCGTTTCATCTGATGATGGTTTCATCAACTGGTACCAACCAAGTTGCCAGTTATCAGTTAAAAAAGACCTTCACCAAGTGACATGGTTTTTCTATTAAAAAGAAAAGTAAATTCAGGAAAGTCTGTAGTAGTCAGCGATATGCAAAATAATTCATAGAAGGGTTTCCCAAAAAAGACTAAGAACAGTGACTGGTTGTATAATGGTCACTGCTATTAAAAAAGATTCCACAACATAATGGGATTTGCAGAAGACCCAAATTGTAGAAGTTTTCAACATGAGGAGGAAACTTCCTCACACCCCTGTATGTTAAGCTTAGTGGAAGCCAGACACATTTAGACACCTAGGGGCACACATACTGAGACCCAGGATTGTGTTCAGATTCAACACTCGACGTCGGCCGTCGAATGTTCCTGAAGTTGCAGATTATGGCGTTTTTCACTCCAATCTTACCTAAACGCTTTCAAGCGGCGTTTCAATCTGAACGCTGCATCGAGTGTTTTAAATGTTAAATGTCATTTATCATACATGTCTCTTTTTAGGCTATATTTTCATCGAAAGACAACAATTGGGTGTGGTGTAAATAATGGTCTCTAGCCTTTTATTGGAAATTGTTGAATGGAATTTTTATAAATTAACCTCTTTGTGAATGCATATTGTCATCATAAATAACTGATGTCAATTGACATATTAGATACCACAGAAACAAATAGAAGTCATCATTCCACAGATAAAATAGAATTCAACAGATACTATAACTGTCAGAGCGTTTTTCACCCGAAAATTTTACCGAGCGTTTGGTGCGTACACACGATGTTCAATCTGAATGTCACAGAGTGTCTTTCGAGCGTCTGTTTCCGGTAATTATGAACGGCTTGAAGCGTTCACTAAGTGCGCTTGGCGTTTGTTGTGAACACAATCCAGGAACATGGGGGCATCCCAATTAATAGTATTTAGGTTCACATACAAGAAACCAAACTGCTGTAACAATGACAAACTAAAATGGAGGAGCACAACAAAATAGCATGTTTAAATTCTATAATTATTAAATGTAACATAGATATTGTAAAATGCATACTTCAGAATCTTTATATTCACATAAATAATAATAAAACATTGAAATGAAAGCTGTTTATATACTGTTAGCTACATATTTGAATATTGGCTCCACTCAAATTAGTTACCCAGTTGACTGCCAGAGCGACTGTTGTGCCTAGCCTCAACCAATCACACGCACCTGGTTGCGTATGCGCGTTTCCCAAGCAGGATGGTAACATTACCGACTTAACGGTTGGCTACACTGAACAACCGTTGCCCCACTATACCTGCACTGTTTGATCGTAGAGATCTCTTTCGCGCGATATAGATATCTGTATTCCGTGTGAATTAAATAACATTATTATAATTGCTAACAATACATAACACACAAAAATGAGTTATGTACCTATATGAACAGTAACAAGAGAAAATAGGAATATATACAAACAAACAACTTTACATTTAAAAGACCTCGCACAATTATGTTAGCTGATTTTTAGTATGATCCGTGATCATATATTATGTTTATTATTATACATATACTGGATTCTGTAAAAAAATGATATTCTAGTCACAGTGTGTTATTATTATTTGATGGGGTGATATAGTGCACTATTACCTTAAAGGTTTATTGAGCTTTAGTCTCTATGCAACATTGTAACTAATTATTTATTGCCTCTTTCACAATCAGCCATTTCACTTACACTTGTGCGTAAGTCACATATAATACTATTTTATTGCGATAAAATCACCTCATCTTTGTGAAAGTCTTTGAGTGGTTCCACAACTCTGCCGGCTCCGCGTAATATCCTCACTTGTTCCGTGTCATTGTGATGTGTCTTGATGGTGGCTGCTTTGTTGCTGGCTAAGGACGATGCGGACTCAATTAGATCTGGCCGGAGGGTTCCTTGGGCGAGATACACCTCTTCTAACCTGAAAACAAATGTACAGTTCAAAACAAGCTATGAATTTGAATATCAGACGATAAGTATGGAATACCGTCGATGATTTTATGTTGTCTCAATTCATGCAAACTTATTAAGAAAAAATAAAGCAATTTTGTTTTTCATTCCTCATTGCTGTTATTGATTTGGTAATTATTGATAAAAAAGACAAAACTCTATATATAAATGTACATACATATACTCATATCATCATCCCACAAAGTGGGGTAACCAGCGACGGGTGTGCATTAACCTTAGAAAAAGAAGTACAAAAGAAGTGTGTGTATCCCCATGCACCAGTCTTGCCACACCTAAAAAGGCATTACATTCAGAATGGATGGAGAACCTCATTGCTGAACAATGTGAGGTGTTATTTGCCTGTTTTATTTTCGATTACCCAGCTTGTATGTGACACTTGGGCGTCAACAATGATAATAGAAAGAGAGGAACCACTATTTTAAGACTAGAGCCTCAGTACCAATATTAATTTTTATTTTATTTATAATAAACATGACATTGTACATTAAGAGGTTTGACATCAATATTAAAGGTATATATAAAAAAAAATATTATGTATATATTTGAGACAGAGACAATGGAAGGGTACACAGACACATCCAGACCATTGACACTCTCTTGCGCTTTGTTGTCAATTAGAGGTTTTGCTCTCCAATATGCTAGGGATAATCCCTGTGTTATATTGGATGCAGTCTTTGGTTTTGTAAGTTAAACAACATTATTTTAAAGTGGATTTAGCACAATTGATCATACACTTCCTAACATACATGCATAGGCACTCTCCATACACACGTAATATACTGAACCATATAAAATACACACACAACACACACACACAAACACACACACACATACATACAGTAAAAAAACAATAAGTTAAAGAAATGAGAAAGAAGTTACTGTGGTGGGTTTGATTCGATGATCCATAGGGTTATTTCCCTTTTGAACCTTTGGTAGTTATTGATATTTTTAATAGAATCTGGGATGGTATTGTAAATAGTGGGAGCTTGATATGAATAGTGTCGCTGAGCAAGGCTAGTGTTTGGATGAGGTATATGGTAGTTTAAGTGAGATGACGTACGTGTAGATCTTGTTTGTTGTGATCGTGTTTTATCGGTGTCTTTAAATGTAAAGTAGCAAATAAGGCATTTAGTGTAGAGTTGATGTAGAGTTAGGACTTTGAAGTTTTCAAAAAGGTTTCGAGTAGGGAATCTTATAGGGCGGGACAAAATAATTTTGATTACAAGTTTTTGACTCTTGTAAAGGGAATTTAATATTGAATTTGCGCAGTTGCCCCAAATAAGAATGCCATAAGTAATGATGGATTGACATAGTGCGTAGTAAATAGTTTTGATAGTTTGATGGTCGACAATATTTCTTATACTCCTGAAGATATATACCAACTGACGTGTTCTTTTAGTGACATGTTCTATATGTTTATCCCATCTAAGTGATGAGTCTATAGTTACTCCCAAACATTTGATAGAGTCTGCTCTCTCCAGAGGTAAACAGTGACAAGGTACACCATTATGACAGTCATGAATAGTTAGTGTATGATTGGCCGATAGTAGAGGTCTATTTTTTATGCCAAAGGTAAGATATTTGGTCTTTGTCACGTTAAGGGTCAAAAGGTTATACTCTAGCCAAGTTTTTACTTTAAAAACCTCTCTTTGCGCAATAGTAAAGACATTATCCCAAGTATCTCCGTGAAAAATCAATGAAGTAATAATATTAACTTCTAAGTGAGTATGGCCATACCCGTACGGCAGGAAATGTCATTGCAAATTGAAGCATGGCCGTACCGGTACGGCTAGAGAAATGAAGTAAAGATTTTTTAACTAGAGTATGAATATTTTTGACACCGCAACCAATAGTTGAAGACACCTGAAATAATCATACGATGTTTCAATATAAACTTTGAAAAAATGGTTAGTCGTCAAACATAATACTTTTTATTTTAAATTTTTATATTTGAAATAACTCACTCACTCAATAGGTATATACATCATACCAAAACTCACTATCATAGAGGTTAAAGCACTATTTTGCTTTGATTGGTTGGAAAATATGCCAGTAAATATGTCTTTCTCTAATGACTAATTATGTAAAGTTTGTTCCAAGTCTCTAACACTCTGCAAAGAAGACATCAATGGTTTATGGAGTCAATTTGTACTAATACTAACCTAAGATTCATCTCTCGTACAAAGTCTTGTGCGACATTAACGAAAACATCTCCAATGATTTTCCTCTTGTCCTCTGGAGACAGGGCCTGACACAGCATAGGAGAATCCCAACAGTGGCCAGTGGCTTCACATCTCACAGTCGTCTGACCCTCGGAGAACTGATGGGCAGCATGAACAACGTGAAGTCTCAGACCGATGTCTGCAAGCGACTTCTCCACCTTCTGCGATTCATTCTTACGCATAAAACCTGCAAATAAATCATTTTTGACAGTTACCTAAACTGTGCCGACCGCCGTGGCACAGTTGGTAAGCCGTTTGGTTTCTGTGCAGGCATCCTGGGTTCGATTCCCAGCAGAGGACAAAATTATTTACATTCATTTCTCACGCAATTACTTCCAACTAAACACCGGTTAGTTGGAAGTAATTGCCATACGGCAATAAATTCGCCACTTGCACAGGGTGCAAGGAAGTGTATTATTATTATTATTACCTACACAGAAATAATTTTTACTTATGTTGTTTTCTGAAAGCAACTTTTACAAATAAAGAAATTATATACTGAGCAATGCCCAAGATTTATTCACGAACATCTATACTATTTTGAAACAAACACTTCCATTAATAGAAAAAGACCGAGTGGATATTTTAGAGTACCCATGCGGAGACGGAGAAATGCACAGAGATAAGCATCTTTCGTATCACCAAGAACATTCAATACATTACTATTTAATAAGTATAGAAAGGAAACCCCAAACCTTAACAAAAACAAAAATATACATACGTAAAATGTATATAATTTTTGATTACCTATGGGTGTTACATACAAACAGCTTTCGCCTTAGTGGGAACCTAATATATATTTTTAATTTTTTGTCACATAATAAAACGATTAAAGAGCATTATGTTTGGCCCAGGATGCATAAGGATATCAAGAATCTCGCCATATTAAAACGGTAGTGACAGATTTTGAAATACAGATTTTCATTAAAACTATGCAATGCCATACTTAAAGTTTGAACTCACCGTTATCTATATGTAGAGCAATAATCTGATCATCTCTTAAAGCGTGCTTTAGTAATGCTGCACAAACAGTTGAGTCCACTCCGCCACTCACTAATACCTAGAAATATATATTATATAATTATAATTTACAACAGAGATGAACAATGGAAACTGATGAATAGATACATACTATAGTCATAAATAGATTGCAATATTCAATGAGATAAATTCACAGGTCAATTGTAAAGAAAAACTATATGATACAGTGAAACCTTGAACTTTTTTCTTCTCTTTGTAGTGTCAACACTGTGACTGGTGACTAACTTCTTGCCTTTGAATAAAATACCTAAACTCATTTTCAGTAAATCTTTGCTTATGGGCATCTTCGTCCCATTCATTCCTTCAATAACATCCGAGATAGTTGACATAAGTCTGATGAGTATGTATCTCTGAGCAGCAAGAGTGGATTCCAAGATAAGTAAATATATTTTACAGTAGATATATAGAATTTGATAAATATATTTTGCATATAAACCTAAACACCCTACTTAAAAATCAAATTTCTCAAATATGTTTAACAGTGTGTTTTTAAAAAAATTACATAAGTATTTTAAACATTTCTCTAGTCAATGTACGTCACACAATTTTAGAATTCAGCATAAATTTCCAAATAAAAAAATATCCTTTTTTATCCATTTTTTTTTAATTACTCCATAATTATATGTCTTACGGCCGCTTTCTCCAAGGTCCCTCAAAATCGAACATCAGCTAAGTACCCATTCGAAACTTAAATCCTTAAGTGGCTTATTTAATAAATTTGCATTTCACCAACAAATAACAGCCACACTAAGCTAAGGTCAGGATTAGTTTTTGTTATGTTTCCTGTGAACATGAATATGGACTCAAGATAACGTTACTTTAAAAAATATGCAAATAAGAAATACATAATAAACTATAAAAATATCATTAAAATATTCTTACGTGTGAATTTCACGATTTTTACTCTATATATAAATTAATTATAAAAAAGTACTACTTTGATCTCATGAGTACAGGTAATTGCCGCTGGCGCCAACAGATGGCGCTAGCGGCGCTCGCTGTCAGGGTAGCCTTATTTGTACACCAGTTTTTGTTTTTGACACATCATGTACAGACAGTTTATTTAGTATTCACACCAATTTAGTTATTTTATTTTAATATTTGTTACTTTTTTTAATATAAAATGCAACTGGCTCATGCCAGCCGCAATTATAACTACAGACAAACCTAACCAATCTATTTTTACCAAACTTTTTTAGGTTTGGTTTAAAAAATCGGTGTACGCCTAGGATATACTCGCTGTCATGGCTGTTTATTCGCTTCGCACTTGTTGATTGTTGAGATCGTTCGACACGGGACGCGCATATTTATCAGAGTATAATATTTAGCAGAGTATAATTATGGATAAACCAAGGAATCGTTCTACAAATTTTACCCCCAGTGAAAAAACTAAATTAATTGAATTAGTTTCAAAAAACACGGCAATTACTTCAAAACAAACGGATGGAGCATGTCTATTCAACGATTTCACGAATCCAGCCATCTTCCAAGATGATAATAAACAAAATATAACTTAAATTTTACAAAAAAAAAGTAGATTCAATAATAAAACAACTCTGCGACGAAATCGTAACCCAAATATCTATCTGTCAAACGCGTTAAGTGACGCTTATGACGGTTAATCCACTAGAGACCGCCACTTAAAATTTTATGCGCCGACGTCGCTAAGCGAGGCTAAGATTGTTTGGTGAAATGCAATTTTGCGCTAAGTGGTTCATAAATGTGATTTTTTAAGTTAAGGAGCCTTGGGGAAATCGGGCATTAGAGAAATAAACCTTTTATGTGCTTGAAGAGTACATAAAAGCAAAGTAAAAGTTTGAGATAGTTTTTTCATTTCAAGTCAGTTTTGTTTTGAGTTTTAAATAATTTAAATCACATATAAACCCTTTTTAACGCATGTGACAGTTACTCTTACGAAATACGTAACTTCATAGTGTATTAGGCAGTTTTAATATATCATTTTTTTAGTCACTAGATTTAGCATTATATGCCCTATTAATAAGCATATACTTACCAATACTTTATTATTGCCAACAGTTTCCTTAATGTAATTAATACAAGCCTCCTTCCTACTGGAGAGTGTATATGACCGAGATAATCCGGCTATATCAAAAAGGAAGTTAGAAAGGATGGGTTTCCCTTTTGGTGTTAAATCCACCTAAAAATAAATGCAGTATTTAGAAAATATTCTTTTGGAAATAAACAAATTGCTATGAATTTTTCTCTTCGACAAACATATTCGTAGTAAAAAAATCTTATAAAATGTTAGGTTTTATATTTAGAATCAGTAAATACTTTAAAAACCCTAATACATTTAAAACCTTATATTGTTCTCTTGTCAGAGGTCAGTATATGGAATCCCCAGTGAGTGTAAGATTTTTATTCACCCGTTGAATCAAATTCAGAATAAATTCATCAAATATTCAAGTTAACGCTGCAACAATACTAACCAACCTACTAATATCTCTGAACATGCGACGCATAATTTCAGACCTTATGTTCCTTCACAGTATACTAAATTGTAAAATAGAATGCCATGAAATTCTTACCAATATTAAATTCAATACATCTATTCGCCGGACAACACATACGTCACTTTTCTTCTCCAAAAATTGTTAAACAAATGCTTCCAAAAACGCTCCAAGTAACAGAATAATAAAATAATCGAACACATATTTTTGGCCTCACATATGACATTCAAAAACAAACTTATATCTAACATTGTGACATTATAACTAGTTGCATGTAACACATGGGATCCAACTGTCGATAGCGATAGTATGTATAGTTGAAGAATAAGAATCAAACTATAAACCCATAAATCCAAATTATTGAATATTTTCAGATATTTTGTTTTCTATACAACATATTATATTATGTAGGTATGTATGTCAAGATAGGATAGTATGGAGGAAGTTCCTTTTTTCCTACCCAGAATATGAAAATAGCATGATGGTATGTATGTTTGGAGATGAAGTATCAAACTATTAAGTCTTCTTACATATTGTGTATAGGCGACTGCCATACAAAATGTATGAAGCGATGTCGTCACTAAATTCAATTTTTAAAAAAATTGTTAAAAAAAATTGAGATCTTCTACTACAATGTTAATATTTTTTATAGAAAATTAAATTATCTAGTTGGGGTGTTTCGGCTTTTTTCGATAATTGTATAAGTTTTGGAAATATAGGCAGTTAAACTCATAAATTTATCATAAAAAAAATATTTTTCTTAATAAAAAATGTTTGAGAAACCCTGGAATTTTTTTGAAAAAATTAATTTGAGATTTTTTATTTTTCTATGTTTGTACCAATTTTCAGCGTTCTAGCTTTTATGGTTTCTGAGATATATGGAAAAATAAAATAAAAATTTGATAACCCCTGACTGAAACAAATATTCAAAATTCTGAGTATAAAAGTTTTGTAGGCCTATAACTGTTTATATATTCTGAAATTTTGGGCTCTGTAAATTGAGCGGATCAAAAGTTATAAGGGGGACACACACACACACACACACACACACACAGATACACGAAATGTTCTACTCCGAATTCTGAGTAAATCCGTGTATGGAACATATATGCTGCGAAGCCTCTAAGTTGGTGTTTTTTGACTTCAAAGTTGGAAAAGCCGTGAAAAAAGTAGACCTCTCCATACAATTCTCGCGTATTCTGGCTTGATACATTGTCGATATGTTAAGAGAACAAAGTTCTCCTGAACAAATCGACAGTTGGATAATGTCGATTCATTATGAGAATTGAATTCTCATGAACGAATCGACAGTTGGATTAGCATGCAAAAAGTCCACTACAACATACAAAATTTTCCTTCGTACACGCATCTTGGCTTAACTAGTTGCATGTAACACATGAGATCCAACTGTCGATAGCGATAGTATGTATAGTTGAAGAATAAGAATCAAACTATTAACCCATAAATCCAAATTATTGAAAATTTTAACACATGTTGGTATGTATGTCAAGATAGGACAGTATGGAGGTCAGTCCTGTTTTCCTACCCGGAATATGAAAACAGCATGATGGTTCTGTATGTATGTTTGGAGATTAAGTACCTATCAAACTATTAAAACTTCTTACATATTGTGTATAGGCGACTGACATACAAATTGTATGAAGCAATGTCGTCACTAAATTCAATTTTTATAAAAACTAGTTGCATGTAACACATGAGATCCAACTGTCGACAGCGATAGTATGTATAGTTGAAGAATAAGTACCAAACCCATAAATACAAATTATTTATTATTTTATGATATTTAGTTTTCTATACAACACATGTACCTAGGTAGTCAAGATAGGATAGTATGGAGGTCAGTCTTTTTTTCCTACCCGGAATATGAAAACAGCATGATGGTATATGTATATTGTATATTTAGAGATGAAGTATCAAACTATTAAGTCTTCTTTGATATTGTGTATAGGTGACTACCATACAAATTGTATGAAGCGATGTCGTCACTAAATTCAATTTTTATAAAAATTGTTAAAAAAAATTTAAGATGTACTGCTACAATGTTAATATTTTTTATATAAAATTAAATTATCTAGTTGGGGTGTTTCGGCTTTTTTCGATATTTTAAAAAAAATGGAAATATAGGCAGTTAAACTCATAAATTTATCATAAAAAAAATACTTTTCTTAATAAAAAATGTTTGAGAAACCCTGGAATTTTTTTGAAAAAACTAATTTGAGATTTTGTATTTGTCTATGTTTATACCAATTTTCAGCGTTCTAGCTATTATGGTTTCTGAGATATAGGGAAAAATAAAATAAAAATTCAAAAGTTGATAACCCCTGACTGAAACAAAAATTCAAAATTCCGAGTATAAAAGTTTTGTAGCCCTGTAACTGTTTATATATTCTGAAATTTTAGGCTCTGTAAATTGAGCGGATCAAAAGTTATAAGGGGGACACACACACACACACACACACACACACAGACATACACACCGTGAAAAAAGTAGACCTCTCCATACAATTCTCGCGTATTCTGGCTTGATACATTGTCGATATGTTAAGAGAACAAAGTTCTCCTGAACAAATCGACAGTTGGAAAACAACTTATTATTTTATTCTAACCACCCTCAGAAATATTTTCTTCTCAACTTGAATCTGTCAGTATATGTTTGTTAATCATGTAAACACACACACAACGCACTCACACACATACACTCCCTCTCACAAAAACCTTTTGTACATCTCTCTTTCACACACACATACACATTGCTACTCTCTCTTATGCGTGCACCCACAACACTAAATCACACTCATTTACTGTCTTATTTTGATATTATGTATACATAGTATGTAAGGGGTACATGTCGTGCCTTCTATGGCAAACTAGCGAATCTGCAAAAAAGAAATTTTACAGGAGAACAAAAACAAACTTTGACACTCTATGTAAAATCCATTTTATAACGCAGCTAACTTTTTTTCTAAGCTTAATGGAAGATGTTACAGATTCAATACTTTGCCAGAGTGTAGCTATTGTGAAAACGATTAAAATGTCACAAAAAATGCATTTTCGTCAAAAATGTTAGTTTCATGAGTTTGCCATAGGAGGGACGATGTCATATGTTGTCATGTACTGTGTGCTGCCCTTTGTTCAATAAAATAAATAACGTAACACAGAGGCACATTTTTGATTATCAATAGTTAGTATCTTACTTCCGGGTGAAACTGTACTCCGTAGAGTCGGAGTTGCTCGTTGTAAATGGCTGCCACAATTTCTGTGTGAGAGCGAGCTGCAACCTTCAATCTCTCCCCAACCCTTTCCACACTGTCACCGTGTGTTAGGAGTACAGTCTCGCGGGATTCCAGGCGGCTAAACACAAACATAATACATGTAAATGGCTGCCACAATTTTTGCCACAGTAGGTTGTAGCCAACACTAAACTCTCCACACCATAGCAAGTGTACATTTTATCTTATTAAAAGGTTTACAATCCCTAAATGCATTTTTACGGAGTACATTTCCATTAGATTCTTTAACCAATATTAGATTCCCAGAGGGCTAAAGGTTTCACAATACACCATACACACAAAAACATTGTCACGAAAATCATAGTATGCACTTTCTACATGATACTTGTTGAGAGATTGATGTGTATGAGACAATTAATCAATGTTGATGAGGCGATGGATGTGTCAAGATAGAGGAATGCAGTGTTCGGTTCTCACTGCCTACTCCTTGAGGAAGATTGTAGTAAATAATTGAATCGTGAGTTTTGAGAAGGGCACAAGTCCATGAGTTACAATTTTTCAGGAGACACAAAAAACCTTCTCCTGTAAAAAAAGTGTATTAGTGGTATAAAATAGTAAATGCAAATTTATAGACCTATGTAATATGATAATGTATGCTTTCTTATTTTTAGTTTTTTTCTATTGGAAGTGTTAAAAAAATTCAATGAAAGGTCAGGGACATGCGCCCTTCTCAAAACTTACAAGAAAATTTAAATAATAAACCTTGGTTTTTTTTATAAAACTGAAGTATATAATATCAAAAAAATTATTTCTATATAAAATTAACATTTCTTTACTTAGGGAGCATCTACGTCCATAGTTTTAGTATTTTTGAATGGCCAGATAGTTATTTCATTGTAAAATCCCTGGTATTCAGGTGGAATGTGGATGATCACTTTTTATGTATCTTCTATTTTTTGTCGTTGATGGGTACACGTGTCCCGTAGGCTTTCGTGGTAGGTAATACAACACTTTCTCTTCCGTGACATAACTTGAAGTCATATTTGACAAAGTTATCTATGAACTCGGAGGCTTGGACGAATCCTGATCTCTCTGGTAATCGTAACGAAATTCGTAAAACATGGATATATTAAAGTACGTCTTTTTGTCTCTGGGGACGAGCTTCCCCAGAGATTGAATGTCCAGGCAGTTTCTTTTGTAGAACTTAGGCCACCAAGTTTTAAAATCAATAATATCTTCTGTTGTTACTTTGTACACAGAAAACTTGTGGGTATTGGTACTTTGGATTATCATATTTTCGTACTGTTCAGGCAAGTAGACACGATCGTGTCTTCGTAATGATTATATAAATAATGATAATATGCGTTCTTTCACTTTTAGGCACTCTTCTGGTTTGACAATTTCGACTACCGAGATTCTACTACACCGAATGCACGTGATGTTTGTTTTGAAAAGGGCCGATGTCACAGACATCCGCTCTTTTCAAAACCAACGCAGAAAATGACAATGTCATATCTCAGTAGTTAATCGTTAGAATTGCGCCATTCTCGGTGAAAATATGCGTCTCCCATAATAGAATGTTGCCACATACTTAACTCAATTTCATAAAAAATGTGACTTGCGCCCTTTTCAAAACTCACGATTCAATTACCGTGGAGAGTAAAAATATACATTTGTCTATAAAGACACATACCTACAATATCAATATCAAGTTGATCACTCAGTTTTCCCATACAGAAGCTATTTTACTTCTGTTATACATATACATTTATCAAATATGCATTTTATTTTACATGGATATAAAAGACCATAGATTTTTTTCTTTGAAGGTTGACAATCCCTGAATGCATTTTAAAAAGAGTGTATTTTTATTGTATCACAAAAATTCAAACAATATAAAAAATCTCATTTTCCAGATCGTGAGAACATTTTGACAGAAGAAAATCATAGAGTAGAAATTAACTGATATCTATGGAAAACTAATCAGCTCTATGTTTATGGACTTTACATATATGATATCAATATGAATTTAATTGGACTTATGGTTTGGGTTGTAGAGACGCCACAAAAATACAATGTAAAATATGAAATCATAGAGAAGAAATTAACGGTTGTCTATGGAAAAATAATCAGCTCTAGGCCTATGCACTTTATACATATGATGTAAATATGAACGATTTACGATCGGACTTATAGTTTGGGCTGTAGAGAGGACACATAAAAGTTCCATAGTAATGGAGAGTAAAAATAAAATTGACAGCTTTCAATTTCAAAAGTTACAGAGAAAATTATTGTATGACAGAAAGAAAAATAAAACTTACTTAAAAAGTGGACATGATGTATCTACTTCAATTTCCGACTGGCCATCTTCTCTGGTGTCCTTTCGGTGAACTGATCCACCAAATTCTTTGTTCAACATTTGCATGCCATAGCAAATACCTGAAACAAAAAATATAACGTAACCACATACAATGCATGCTTGGCACATTTTACATTCATACCTTACATTGTAAAGATACTTTTATTTACAATAATATTTTTGATCATTTTGTTTCTAATCTATTGCAAGACTTGTTGATTTTGGTGAAAATTAATTGAAGAAATGGCAAAAAAATGCATATAGCCAATGCTCAAACAAGGATTAGTTTATAAAAATGATATTCGATTCTGTTTTACCTTGAAAAAACCTTTGAAAGTTTGCCAGCATTACAATTAAAAAAATAAACTGAATTAAATTAAAAATGAGAAGTAACTCTCCTGATTGCTAATAATATAATCAATAGATCAATTATTATTAATTTTGTAAGACAATTTATACAGCATTCGCTTCAAAGCTGCTATTGAATTTCATAATAACCACCGAGTAGACAATTAAACAAAGAAGTACCACGTATCCTGCCATTTCAACCTGTATCCCTATATGTGCAAGAAGAATTTCAAAAAGATTAAGGAGAAAAATGTAGCATACCTAAAACAGGAAGCCCTATTTTGAAGATGTCAGCATCGTATCTGGGAGCATCCTCGGCATATACAGAGTTGGGTCCACCGGAAATGATCAGCCCTCCGTATCCAGCCTCCTTGAGGTGATACGCTGGTGTGTCTAACGGTAGGATGTCTGACTCAACACACAGTTCCCGTACCTTACGGTCAATCACCTGAAATTATGATATATTTAGAATTATAATTTGCATACATAAGAAAGGAAGTATTGTTTTTGGAAAACATTCATTAAAACTATCGTAAATTGTAAATATTTAATTCTTTCAAAGAAAAGCTTCACAAGATCGAAGTTAATTCTATTTATAAATTTATATGAAGGTCAATCAATAAAGCTTTGATTAATAATCAGACAATTTTTTTTTATCAATAAACGTTATTTAAAGTTGAGATGCAGATGATCAACACTGTCTGATTATGAGAATTCTTTTTCTTCTTTTATTATGAGAATGTTACATAGTGTTGGGGAGGGTTTTGCAATCTGCTCAGGAAAATATTAATTTGGGTTTTAAAAAGACCCGGGTTGTAAGAAGGTGAAAACACAGAATTCCACAGCCGGGCTGCTGAGTTAATAAAAGAATTCAAGAAGCGACTGGTTTGTGTATATTGAAGGTTTACTGTGAATTGATAATAATATTAGAATCTACAAAGCCCAAAATGTTGAGATGTCTGACATTTTGAGATAAAAATATTTTATGAGTATGTGACCGTCATGATGAAAACAATACATACACAAGAAAAGCTTAAATTCTTTTTCCCAAATTAGTGATGGAGAAATTCATAATGTAACAATTCATGGGTCACAATAATTTATACATATCATGCAGACCGAAGCATTCATATTGGAGGTGAAACCAAAGATGATGAAGAAGTTAACGAGAGGAGACTGCATATATTGTTAGACCCAGGAACACAGGGTGAACTCAATCAATTCTACTTACAAAATAAAAGTTTTATGCTAGTTTTACTCTTCTTGTGTTACTCCTAATGGGGGTTTGGCGACCATCGCACCAAACTCATTATGATCTTGTAACTTACTTTAAGAGTCCGAGCACTTCACAACTAGGCCATCCCGCTCCAGAATATACAACAGCCGCAACGGCATTGTCATTGACCATCATCAGGTCTTCTGTATCACACCTCACTGGCATATCTCGACAGATGAGGAGGTGTTCGTCAGTCTGAATCTTGCTGCAATTGCAGAAGACATCCTCTTCCACCCTTATAACCCATCTGAACATGTTCTCCTTGCACCTGGAGACACTGTCGCGTAATTTATTAAATGTTCCATGTCAAGTAGGGTAGTTGGTGTCCCGGTCTCAAACTTTCCAACAGGTCGACCCGATCTTCACCGTATTGTGCTTGCCAAAGATAAAGATCTTTCCTTGCCCAATCTGGTGGTAGTTTTAGGGGGAATGTAATTCTAAGGAAGCTTATCCTTGATTTTAGTCTTGCTGCCGGTGGTTTGTGACCAAACAAAGGATGTCTAGGGTCTGTTTCCTATTTATGTCTCTCTGCATTCGCAGCGACCTCACTCCTGATGTTCGGAGGTGCAATGCCTATGATCGGATATATATCACTTACTTAAGTGGGTTGTAAACATCCAGATATTATTATGATCTTGCTAGGTACAACTTTGTTAACAACATCTTAGTAACTTTTTTGACTAACGTTCTTCCATTTTGATAAAAAAAATCAATTAATACACGATTAATGTTACCTTCCCATACTGTGAGCCTGCATCCAAGATGGCAATACGATCATTACCATGGGATCCTCCATTTGTGTTGCGATACCTTCCCTCCGGGCTAGAACTGTACATGTCGGTTTTACACCACCAACACTGAAAAAAAAAACCAAGATAACAATAAAATATTCACATCAAAATATCTTATTGACATTTTCAAAGCCAGCTTTGTGGCATATTATAAACAATTTTATTTATTACAATCTACTAATGAATTTTGATACGAATACCGGTTACAAAGTTGCCATCTTTCATGATAAAGAAATAGATATTGCTTTTATGTGAATTCAATATTTTTTGTTTTATATACTGTCTTTATTGTAACATTTCACACTATTTTTTAACGGAAACAATAAATAATGTTTCTTAAAATTAAACAATACACATTTTATTCTAAAATGAATGAAAATGTCATTGACACAAGTACGTATCCGTCCTCATATATTCCTTAAAAAAAGCAAATGTTTTTACAGTTGAATGAAATTAATCAAGAATAGGTTTACTGCATTGTTAGTCTTTTCCACAACCGTTCTGCCATCGTCCTATCATAAATTTTCCTTTTTAGGGATCTTATTACTACAGCATTGATTTTATTTTCATCTGCATCTTGTTTTGTCCATGTATCAATTTGTAAACCTCAAAGTCCTCACAATAATTTCAATTTAAAAAACTGTTAGTTTTTATAATAAATAAATTTAACTGCATTTTAGATGTTGGAATCTGATATCACTAGAATTTGTTCACAATTTAATTTATTCAATCATTTATTCTAGTTATGAACTAAGTACAATCTATATTATTTTAATAATATATTTGAATAGTACATTTGCTAAAATATATATTGTTGAATGTCCATAAATAATACTAATAAAACAAAAACATACAAATGCAGATATCATGTGAAGCACTAAAACATAACATTCATTAAATGAAATTGCTAAAAATACTGGTCCTATAAAGGATAATATAAATATTGAGATGGCATTAGAATGCTAGAAACCATGACGACCAACATTCAAAGATGCCTTCGCACATAGTGATGTAGTGTCGATTGTTAATTCATACGATACACTTTTACAAATAATTTGAATCAACAAATTGTTGGATTATCTAATCTAAACATTGTGACGTATGTAAGTAAATAATTTTCTAAATCAAACAAATTATTGCATCATGTATCCGTCCCCCTGTTTAAGAAAAAGAATATAAAAAAAAAATGGATGTTATCTACTTGCGGAAGTTCAGATAAGAGAACACAAACTAAGTATTGGGTAGAAGAATATTTATATATTTGAAAATAGTAAATATGTTTGGTCAATACGTAGAAACAAATTTAAACTTGGGAAAAACGTCAAAGTTTATCAGAAAAGTTTGTGTTAATAAGATATGCAAAAAAAATTAATGATCAGTTTTTCCATATTGTTTTCAATTATTGCCATATGAATGTGTAAATTAGAATGTATTTTGTGGTGATTTGACATATTTTTTTGCCCCTCTATCTCAGTTCATCCGGGGTCGGGTCTCATAGAATAGCTTTTCTAAACGATTTTGTGCTTCGGATATTACTCAATAAAAAATATTCTAAAGCCTCAACACAATCTATTTACTCATCACTTCATTACGGGTTAGTTTCACTGATTTAAGAGTACCACTGGATTGGAGTATCGGTCGGAGATTGGTGAGCATGACTTGAGTCATAAAGGGGCCCCTTAATCCCGCATACATGGTTGCAAGCCCATGTGGCTCGCCTATTCTGGCTGGTACTCTGTTCGCCTGTGCTCGTGGGCCTGGATTCATGAATCCAGTGAAACCACAATTGCCTTTCTCTTTTTTATCTTAATTAACTTTGACATACTTTCTCTAATTTTTCTTTATTCTTTCTAACACATTTTCACTCAACACATTTTCTTGAATCCTTCTACATAGCCGTTAAACGTGCATGTATATCATATATATTTTCTTGGTAGGTAAACTGCAGACACTTAGTAGACAATTATTTATTATATATTCTGTACTGTTTCTTTATGTCAATATAATAATAAAATACTTACAGTCTTATTCATAATATTTCCTTATACTGTGGTAAAAACATTACATAACTAAAACACAGTATAAGCACTTATATTCTTGACTATTCATAAAACATTTATATACCAATATAACAATAACGTTGCTATGGCCCGGTATTACAGTCTCAGTTTAAGAACTAAACTCAAGTTTTACAAAAATATAGCGTATTACAGTGTCCGTTTAGGCCTAATCTTCCTCAAATACTTCACTAAAACGACAAATATTTAACTCAACGATTCTGGCGGATTAAGTAACGGTGAGTCAACTGTCATTTGTGCTAGGCAACGCGTGTAGTTTCAGTTTCTATCACTAGAGGCGTTAGTTGTATCGACGGTGGCGCCACACAACAAAACAAACTGACAGCCATATTGAAACGAACATGGGCATTTAAAAGCATTATTTTGGTGAAAAAAATTAAATTTACCATGTTGGATAGTAAAACAATAGTATTTCAAGTCGTAGCGTCCCGTTATGTAGTTCGTATTATTTGAGGTTATTTAAAATTTGACAGATAATAACCACAGAAAAAGTAAAATATGTCTATAATTGAAGATTTAGTAACTGACATGTCATATTGCACTGTAATACGGAAATGGATTAAATCTCCCTTTAACATTAATCTTGAGTTTAACAAACTCAATGAGTTGAGGGCCGACTGTAATACCGGGCCTATGTTACTGTTTGAGCTGACAATGTCGCAATTCATTCATGTTTTTCCGGTGATTTGACATTTGTCAATGTTTTGAAAAAAAAAATACAACGTTTCTTATAGTGTTTGGGCTTTATGTTCATGTTTTATTTGGTGAATATCATTATTTTGATATTTATATGAAAAACTGTAGCGAAAACTGCAACAATAATGAAACAGTTGGTTACCTTAAATTAATATACCATTCTCAAATGGTCTGTCAGTAGTTATGACAAATATTTTTTGTAACCCGTTTATGTCATATTAAGATGCGAAACAATACGTTTGATCGTATTTATAATTATTTGTTGTTTTATTAATTTGTGAAATGAAATAGAAAACAAATATTCACGTCGCGTCGCTTCACAAATGTCAAAAATAATTGACTAATAACGCGACCATCGGCAACATTGGGGAAATATGGGAAATATTCAGACTCTATACTCTTCTTATATTGCTGTTAAAACAACCTGGGACCGTGTATATCTTATATAGGCGTAATGTAGCCATTATTTATTTATTTATTTATGTTAAAGTTGGACAAAAAACAGCGTTAAGACATAGTACAATACAATAGTAACATCAAGTATTAAGGCCTATTACATTTTGTCGTTATGATTGATATAAAATAATACAAGTTTGCAAAAAATCAAAAAAAAAAATATGATCATAGGTTGGTATGTAGGTAAGAGCAACATTTCAAGTTAACAATGATTTAAAACATAATATTGAACTAAAAGGAAAAAAGAAAAAAGAGAATTAATGCCGTTAAGGTTTCCTATAATAAGCGGTTATTGATCTTCTTTTGTATTGAGTATTTGAATGTTGTGGAGCTGAGGTGGAAGATGTCAAACTCTTGAAATCTGTTATTGTATGTATCGCACATTCTATGAATAGTCATGTTTTGTGCGTAATTGGTGCGGTGAATTGGAAGGTGGAATAAATGTGTATGTCTAGTTCTGCGAGTAGGAATATTAAATGAAATGGTATTGAGTATTGAGGGGCAGTCGATATTATTATTTATAATGTTGTACAGAAGCATTATGTATATCATTTACTGTGCGTCTATTCTCGAGACTGTCGATTTTATAATAGGTTCTCGCGCAGTCGTAGCTGGGGAACTCGAGGTATGCTTTACGGTTTAAGTATTTAATGAACAATCTTTGTATTCTTTCAATGCGTTGTTTGTATGTTGTGTATCTTGGGGACCAGATTGGGGATGCGTATTCGAGTATTGGTCGAACCATGGTATAATATATAGATTTTAATGTATTTATGTTCTTGAAAGATTTGCAGGTTCTGAATATGAATCCAAGAGTTCTATAAGCCTTGTCTATCATTTTATCTATATGGTTGCTGAATGTAAGGCTCCCATCCATGATTATACCGAGGTCTCTTACAGTGTCGCAAGGTGTTATGGAAACTTTATTAATGTTATAGGAAAAAGTTATGGGTGATTGTTTGCGGGTAAAGGTTAGTTTGTAACATTTGTCTGCATTAATAGTCAATTTGTTTGTCAGGCAGTAGTCCGTAAGTCTGTCAAGATCAGCTTGCATATTGAGGCAGTCGTTGTGATTCCTGATTATAGAAGATATTTTCATATCGTCTGCGAATAATTCGTATTGTGTGTGTAATAAGCAGTTACCGATGTCAAAGATATATATATTGAAAAGAAGTGGTCCAAGGTGGGATCCTTGCGGTACACCTGAGGGAACGGCTAGAAAGTTTGATTTGTGTCCGCCGACAACAACTGATTGGTGGCGATTTGTTATATAGGATCTAAACCAGCGGTGAAGATCACCGTGTATGCCCAAACTGTATAGTTTGTTAAGGAGGATGTTGTGATTAACTCTATTATATAGCATTATTGCATTATATATCTTATTATGAATAGTGATTTTCAGTACCGTTGTTATACACTGTTTTAAACCTAATGTAAGTTATTATGAATAAGATTGATACACTTTTGTTAAAGTATAAGTCTGAGAAAAAAAAAACATTCAGACACTTTCTAAAGTCTATTTTTAGTCATTATCAATAAATATTCAATATCGTATTATTTAGAAACTGGTAAACGTTTTAGGTTAAGATACAAATTCTTTGATGTTCTGATTTAAAACAGAGAAAATTAACGATTCACAAATTAATATGACACAATATAAAAATACCATCAAATCATTGAAGAGAATACAACCATATTAAAACAAACACTATGTATTTTTTTAGGTTTAGAGATAAAATGAAGTCACCATAAAAAAACATGCAAAGGATTCATTCAAACGTGTAGTAAGAAGGCGGGAAAAAACGATAAAAACGGCAAGTAGGGTTAGATTAACACAAATTACATTACCTCCATACCATTATACAGCAGTTTTTGTTAAATTTGACACCCATGTCAGAGAGGACAATGTTAAATATCTAAAACATTTACTTAGCTATGCTTGACACATGTACATACAGTATGTTTTCATGATGCCAGCCAAGAAAACTATTATTAGAACATTCATGTTGTCATTATACATAGGAATCACGAACATTCGTTTGTTATATATACTATGCATATTCGTGTTTTGTAAACATTTCAACAGCTCAATAATTATAGGGCGAGCAGAGATGACTAACTACAAATTTTGAACTATGGACTATTCATACAGCCATAAAATTTTTCATGGCCTTCCCTAAGGATGCAGAGAAAATCAAGAGTCATACATTTCGGAATTAAATTTGGGCATTCACTTTTGACCGATACTTCATGTTCAATAAACGTAAATTGACAATGTCTATGGTTTTACGTTCAAGACTTCAAAGACAATAATCTTCGTGAAGCTTACAAAGGAGTAAACATATTTAAGAAAGGATTTAAGCCAAATACAAATCTATGTAGGGACACAGATGGAAATATCTTAGCTGATTCAGAAAACATAAAATGTAGATGGAAGGAATATTTCAAGCAACTGCTAAATCCGAAAACACATTTAAGAAACGAGACAACACAAATACCCTTGGAGGACGACCAGGAAATCATTCCCCCTTCACTCATTGAAGTGAAGCAGGTGTTAAAGAGAATGAAAAATAATAAAGCACCTGGAATTGATAACATGCCATCCGAATTACTGAAGTATGGGAGCGAACAACTACACAGGTTACTACACAGCTTGCTCAATAAGATTTGGGATTTGGAAGAAATACCTGAGGAATGGCAAACAAGTATCGTATGTCCTATATATAAAAAAGGGGATAAACTTAAGTGTGAGAACCATAGGGGGATTTCACTGTTAAGCACGGCTTATAAACTACTGACTACAATACTGAAAGGAAGAGTGGAATGATATGCAGAGGAAATCATAGGAGAATACCAGGCTGGTTTCAGAAGGGATAGGTCAACAAGTGATCAACTTTTTACAGTTCGACAGTTACTTACCAAGTGCTGGGAATTCGACATTGATATCTACCAACTGTTCATTGACTTCAGACAAGCCTATGATAGTATAAATAGAGAAAAACTGTATGACATATTATTAGCATTCAAGATACCGACAAAACTAGTCAGACTGATAAAAGCAACAATGTGTAATACAAAATGCAAAGTGAAGATTGGAGGAGAGCTTACAGATGAATTCATGGTGTCGCAAGGACTCAAGCAGGGTGATGGATTGGCCCCTACATTATTCAATCTTAGTCTGGAATACGTCATTCGTAAAACATTCCACAGTAACGCAAATCCTAACATATACTTCCAAAGCAGCCAGATAGTAGGATACGCGGATGACCTCAACATAGTGGCAAGATCATTGACAGCTGTAAGAGAGGTTCTTGAACCATTGGAAACAACAGCATATGAGGTTGGACTGGAAATTAATGAAAGCAAGACGAAACTAATGAAACAATCCAGAAACTCAAGAAATAACCCTCTACGCAGCATTCAGTTTGGGGATCGAAACTTCGAGGTAGTTGATGAATTTTCTTACCTGGGGTCCACCATAACCAAGGAAAATGAAGACCACATAGAAATAATAAGAAGGATCACAACTGGTAACAAAACATTCTTCTCTCTGCTCCCGGTGCTTAAATCAAAAAGTGTTCACAGAAAAACAAAAATCACCCTGTATAAGACTATAATAAGAACAGTGGTGACATACGGGAGCGAAGCGTGGACGATGACAGCAAGATCCGCAGAGATGTTGGATACATTTGAGAGGAGAGTGCTACGGAAAATACTGGGACCCGTGAATGATGGAGAAGCTTGGAGAATAAGGTATAATGATGAAATATACAGCATCTATAAGACTCCTAGGCTCTCTGTACATGCTAGGCTGAGCAGGCTGAGATGGGCTGGGCATGTACAGAGAATGCTGTCATCACGGGCACCCAAGAGGATCCTTGAGGGACATCCGGGTGGAAGAAGAAAGGTCGGCAGACCCAGGCTGCGATGGGAGGATGAAGTGAAAAGGGATGCGGAACAATTACTGCAAGTGGCAGACTGGAGGACAGCAGCGGTAGACAGGAGGAGTTGGAGGCGACGATTGATGGAGGCCAAGGCTCGATATGGGCTGTAGAGCCATCGGAAGAAGAAGAAGATGGTTTTACGTTGGATCACGTAAACCATAGAAAGTCAAAAGGACTTTTTTTTATGTTTAAGAACTGTCAAAGTAGATGAGAACTGTCAATTGCATATTTTCAAGTTGTATTTTTTCAATTTATGTTGTTATTATAATAAACGCTCATTGGTTTGAATGTTATTTTTTTTATATTGCAACAATAAAGAATCATTTTTTTTATTAGAAGTGTGAAAAAACAAATTAAAAATCCGGCTTCTTCATTTTGTACGCATCGTACTTCAAAGAAAGATTTTGCTTACAAGACAAATTATATTTTGGTTTTGTTGAATATTAAATTGTACCAAGCAAAACTTGTAACCAGGAAATAATATTTTCAGATATCTATCGAACTCAATACACAGGTCAATCAATGATTACGATAATATAATATGTAAATAAAATATCTTTAAGAAAACAACATGTATAAATTGTTTTTTGTGTAATATACTTAGTGTTTATTGGTTTGTGTTATTAATGTATAAATTTTAGGAATTAATGAATTCTCTATGTGACAGCAAAATTGTGGACATGTTGATATTTAAAAAAAACTTAAAACTTAGTGTGTATAGGTAAATATTGTTTTGATTTCTCATAAATAACAAATTGTACGATAGTTTTTTACAAACTCTTTTAAGTTCTTTTCGATCTGCGTGTTCATATTATTATAGATTTGAGAGTGTGGACTCCCTGCACTGTAACATTTATGATCTATTCTATTCAATAACAGTAAAATAACTTCATTTTATACCGCCCACTTGCTGTCAGTCATAAATGCAATAACCGCAGAATATAATGCATAAACAGATTTATCGCTGAAAAAAATTGTCAAATTAAGTTCCACAAAAACAGTTTTGTTTGCCTTAGGTGCAAGATGTACTTGTTAAATATTTTATATTTGCATGTTACCATCATTATTTCTATTTCAATTAATTGATTTATTTATTTCTTGAAAAATATAACACAATCTGTAATAATACCAACCGCCGTGGCACAGTTGGGAAGACATTTGGCTTCTGTGCAGGAGTTTGATCCCCAGCAGAGGAGAAATTTATTTCTCACGCAAATATTGCTTCTCTGGGCTGGAAACACTGGTTAGTTGGAAGAAATTTGCGCAGGTGCAAGGAAATGTTTATTATTATAATAACTTCAATAAGTATACTTTGGTTATCATGCTTTCACTGTTGCTGATCAATCATCACGGAACAAATATCCAAGTACCGAGTGTATCAAAGAGACAATATAACAACACAAAAAAAAAACAAGTAAATGCACCTGATCAATATTTCACCCAAAGAGAGTCCCAAATTTGACTTACCTACTCAATTAGACCAATTATTGTTGCTTTCAACTGTCCCACAATGCTTAATATATAAATTTTTCATGGCAATAAATTCAATAATATAAAATAGAATAACACATAATTAAATAATTTACTAACCTAGATTTGGTTTACTGTAAAGCGCCTTTGAGGTGAGTTTTTCATGAAAACGGCACTATATTAATGATCCAATCATATATATGTGACAATTTTATAGGAAAAAAATCTCGAAAACATTTTATAAGTGAAATATTATCTGCTTCATTTATTTTGTTTTCATTATTAAAACAGTTGCAAATTGAATGCAAACAGTATTTAGTTGTTACGTTTATCTTATCTAATGTTCTTTCTTGAGTATTTGGTGCAACCACACGTTAATGTGAAACTCGTGTAGCTATTACACGAAATAACTATTAGATGCCAATATAGTCAAAATATACAAATCTTAAACTGAAACAAGACGATTTTATATTAATTTCATGTGAAGGGTCAGATAAATTAATCAAAATTGGGTTATATTTCAAGGAATACACTACAGTATCGACATTATTTTAAATATTTAATGGGAATATTGTTATATTCAATTCACAATGAGACGTAAACAACGCTGAAGTCTTTTGACATAAAAATATCTTCAAAGAGCATCGATTGTGTTGGTAAATAGTCTAGTGTGCATTATTTATATAACGATCTGTCAAATAGTAATCTCACGCGCAAACGGCAATTGAATATTTGGAAAACATTGTAAATAACCATTAAACCTCGATTAATTGACCAAAGCGTGCATTTAAATACTAGTTATATGAAAAATAATGTTAACCTTGCGGTTATGATAACATTCACATGAAATCGAAATATGATACATCATTCTTGTCTCCATTGTCATTAATATCCAAAAGACAATGAACTTCATTAATACTTACGTTTATTCGCACAATAAAATGTGATATACCAGCCTAATTAAATATATAATACAATAAAAACGGAGAGAAATGTCATTTCTGGGGCACATTATGCAAATCCCAAAATGCCGCAAGAACCCGTGCACATACAATATTTATTAGAAATATATGTATAAAAGCACATTGCAGCGTATAGAATGTTGATAAAAAGTCATATAAACTTACCAATTTCAAGAAATATAAATTCTATATCGATTTACTCATGCAAAACACAAAAATGTGGCAATCGTGCACAACGAACACAAAATTCACTGAGTCGAAATGGTACAAAAATCTGCCGGCAGAAACCAACACTTTTGACTTTACACATTAGTGTGTTTACAAATGGTGACAATAGATGTCGCTAATAAAAATTATGAATGACATTTATATTTCTTTTTCTTATTCGAATAAACGATAGTTTTAATTAGAACAGCAAATAAATTACTACAATACTTTTTTTTTTTTTTTAATTTTTTTAAATATGTAATGCCCGAAATAATGTTTTACGAATAGGTTAATTTTTCATGAAAGTAATAATAATTTGGTAATGATTCCGACATGTAACTTGATGAGACCTCTCGTCTACCACGAGGAAACATCAAGCCAAGGTGTGGAGAAGAAAAGGATAGACAAATGATGGTGACACTATGAAATTGTAGTAGTACGGCGCATTTATTCAAAATATCAGCATTGTTCGTCCATGGCAATTAAATAATAAAAAAAAACAAAAAAACACAACAACAACAAAGTACAAAGTACAAATAACAAAACAAAACGAAGAATAACCGTCCAACTCTTAAACACAACCGACCACGAAGAGACGCTGACCAGAAGGTACAGCCCCAGGGTACAGCGACATCCTTTCTCCAGGCATGCCACTGTCTTCCACGTGGTGGCTGAAAGTCCGGCGGGGCCCAGCCTCTGCGTCAGGCTGGCAGGTCCTTCTCGTACTCGGCATAGTTTCCTCTTCTCTGCAAGGCCATGGCTGGCTCCGTGCCACACAGCAACGCTATGAAGGTGCATCTCGACAGAGGTGGCAGGCCAGCTGGGAGCCTCACCGGAGGCGAACCGACGCCCCAGACGACACGGAAAGCCCCTCGTGGTCCAATCTGCGAGCCGCCGCGTTCCCTGCTGCGGTGGCCCAACACTGCGCCCTGCCTCCACGCCTCTGCCCTCATCTTGGCTCCGTAGCACCGGCAGCGTCCATGCGCGTGACGTGTCCTGTCAAGCAGACCTCCTGCGCCGTCGAAAATATGGCCGCCATCGGGAGCACGTGTCGACCGATGACGGCGTCACACCAAACCGTCCGTTGCCCACCAGAGTTGAACGCCAAAGAGAGCGCGTGCCATAGCGCGTGCTAGCTGCTAGCTGAAAGTTTCGTTGCTTGCCCGCAACGAGCGCTAGCTGCTTTCAGAAATGTTACCGTGGAAAAAAAATAAAAATCATTGTTTTTCGGCAATATTTTTTTCAGGCATAACAAACTCTATATTAGAGCAGAGGACAACGTTTCAGAGCACAAGATGAAGCAATGACTCACGACGAGTGAGAGCGATTATAAGACAAGCCATCATTGCAGCAACGGAAAGTGCAAACCAGCTGGATACCTTATCGGAGGAAAACTGATGAACTAAACGACAAAAAAACTACTCGTAGTCTCATCTGCGAGCGTTTGTTCTTATCTCACAAGCTATGGTCCAAGTCTAGCGCCTACTGCGATGTGTTCTCTTTTAAGGTGACTCCATAATTGTCTCAAATGGTGACGTCCTTATAAAAAGATGAAAATATCAACCGAGTTAAAATTATAAACACTATAATGGCTGTCCAAAGGTAAATACACGTGCTAGTCGCGGTGCGAACTTTTCTTATTCCCATAAGACATCTGCTGATCTCAAACCATTCCTCGTCTCACTAGTCTCCCATAAGTTGGCGACTTTGTTACTTCAAAATATTGTTTTTTTTTGTCACAATATTCCTATTGTTATGCCCGAAAAAAATATTGCCGAAAAACATTGATTTTTATTTTTTTCCACGGCAACATTTCGGAAAACAGCTAGCGCTCGTTGCGGGCGAAAAATGGAACTTGCAGCTAGCACGCGCTATGGCACGCGCTCTCTTGGCATTCGACGCTGGTGAAGGACGGACGGTTTGGTGTGACGCCGTCATCGGTCGACACGTACTCCCGATGGCGGCCATATTTTCGACGGCGAGAAAGTCTGTGTGACAGGACCCGTCACGCGCATGGACGCTGATGGTGCCCCAGAACCAAGATGAGGGCATCAACAGGACAGGAGGTTGGAGGCAGAGCGCAGTGTGGGGCCACCGCGTAGGGAACGCGGCGGCTCGCAGATTGGACCACGAAGGGCAATCCGTGTCGTCTGGGGCGTCGGTTCGCCTTCCGGCGAGGTCCCGACTGGCATGCCACCTCTGTCGAGATGCGCCGTCATAGCGTGTCGTGGGGCACAGAGCCAGCCATGGGTGACGGTCTGGAGGAGAAGAAGAAACCACGCCGGACACGAGGAAGACCTGCTAGCCTGACGCAGAGGCTGGGCCCCACCGATCTACCGTCACCACGTGGAAGACAGTGACATGCCTGGAGTAAGGATGTCGCTGTACCCTGGGGCGGTATATTCTGGTCGGCGTCTTTTCGTGTGTTTGCGTGTGTTTGACAGTTCGTTTCGGTAGATGCCACGTGTTTTTATTTGTTGTTGTATTTGTTTGTTTGTTTTTATTTTATTATTTTATCGCCATGGACCATTTGTGAACATTATAAATAAAAAAGCGCCGTACTAAAACAAATTTTAAGTGTCGTCCTCATTTCTCTCCTTTTCTTCCCCACACCTTGGCTTGATGTTTCCTCGTGGTAGACGAGAGGTCTCATCACTATGGACAAAACTAATTTATAGTAATATAATATTCCAGAATAATGTTTTTTTTATACTTTTTCATATATGGCAATAAAAGAAAAATCCAAAAGATGTCAAGTCAAATACAAATGTACGAACTTCGTGTTCAACTTGGATTTTGCTTGTAATCTTTTGCCTTTAATTTTTGTCATTTAAAGGAAATAATAACCATAAAGTTATATTTCATCGAATATTTTACGTTCACTGTATTTACAGAGTTTTTCCATATCTTTCTAAACTCTAATTTTTCTTCAAAATGCCTGACCATTTGGGCGATGACATGAGAAAGATTAAAAGTGACGACAAAGAAGAACCAGAAAAAGAAATCAAATGTATGTTTAAATGCTTATAATAAATATGTGTTATTAATGATATCCCTTTATTTTTTTTAAAAATATTTTGTTTTTATTTTGATTACAGCTCTAGACGAAGGTGACATAGCACTCTTGAAATCCTATGTAAGTTCATTCTACTATTAAACATGGTATTTGTCAAGGTATTTGTATTATTTAAAATGTTCTCTTGATTTAATTAATACCTTATATGCTTGGTGAAGGATATATTCGCGTATCTGTGAAATAATCACATAGAAAAATTAAATGAACAATTATTTACAAGTTACTCTAGCATTGGCAAAACCATATAAAATTGTGTTATGCATATTTATAATTTTTTTCACATTTGTTATAAACAAAGATTCTGTAATATTTATCTTAATTGCAGGGTCAAGGACAGTACACAAAGAGTATAAAGGCAATTGAGGATGATATCCAGAGTGTGATAAAGCTTGTCAACGAGTTAACTGGCATCAAGGAATCTGATACAGGCTTGGCTCCTCCAGCTTTATGGGATTTAGCGGCTGACAAGCAGACCTTGCAGAATGAACAACCATTACAGGTATTCATTTACAATTTAATTACAAAATTGTGGCAAACATATTGCAGCGCTCGGTTAGTTCACTCAAAAAACTCAAGTACAGATATAATCAATGATATACAAAAATAATAGGTTCATTACTAGTATTTAAATTCGGTAAATCAAAAGTAAGGCGCCTACCTCAACGACAATATGTCAGAACACTAGATGTTCTAGTGTTCGAACATATTGTCGTTGTGAAAATATCTAAAAATTACTCTAAAACTGTGAAGGAACAACTAGATATATCATTTCATGCTGCACATTTATTTGATAACTAATATATTTATACTTTGATGTATGCCAGTGAAACATGGACGTGGCAAAAGCCACATGAAAGTAGAATAAATGCTGTAGAAATGAGATCACTAAGAAGAGTATGTAATAGAACAATATATGATAGAATGGAAAATGAGGACATTAGGAGAGAATGCAAGATAAAGAAGGATATTATAAGTAAAATGAAAGTGAATGCCTTGAGGTGGTTTGGACATATTGAAAGAATGAATGATGAACGACTGACCAAATAAATGTACATGGTGTAATATAGATGGAGTGAATAGCAGGGGCAGCCACATAAAGGGATTGCATGACCATGTGAATGATATTTTGAAAGAACAAAACATGTGAAGCTTGAACAATCGACAAGCAGTATGAGACGATGCATGGATATAAAGGAAACCAGGAATGTGTGCAAAAATAGAGGAGTATGACACTCGGTTCTCTTTGCTTAAGCTGTAAGGGACATGGCGGGATGGTATGTTTGTATGTATATTTATATGGATTGTTCGATAGTTATTTTTATTTTGAGTAAACGAGAGAGAAGTCATAATTGCAGTCATATTAGGTATACAGAGGATTCTGTTGTATTTGCTTTTTCCAATCGCTATAACTTAATATAATTTCATCTCTTTCAAAGTCATTATTTGGTGTGACAGATAAGTATAATGTGATTGCACTGGAGTAAAAGAGAAAATATGTCTACAGTGTGTGTCTGAATATATATTATTGTATTATCTTTTTTTTCGCTTAATGTATTCTGTCGTGTGTGCTCTTTCTTTGTGATATTATAAGAATTCTTTAAAATATACCATTTTTGTATAGCGTTTTGTCCTCATATAACGTGTCTATATATAAAATGTTATTGGGTATAATAATACAATCAAATTAAGAATTATTAAATTTTTGATACATTAAATTCAAAATTTCAGTTTGTTTATTACTTTGTACTCACCACATTTATGGTCCCTTTCATATTTCACAATTATTTTAACTTTAGCTACCAGTTTCAGAACCGAGTTTTCTTTCGTCAGGCTAATTCACGTCAAAGTTAGTAGCTAAAAAAAAGTATTCTATTAAGATTTCTTTGCAAGCGTTTTTAGTCACAATTTTAATTTAGTGATATGCAAATGTGCTTCTTTATATTTTAAGGAAGGATTTAGCTTGTAGTATCTAGGATTGTCTTTATTATTGTATTCTGTGATATGATTAAATTGTTACTTAAACTAACCGCTGATGATAATTTTTAGGTTGCCCGTTGTACAAAAATCATCAATGCTGACTCAGATAATCCCAAATACATAATCAATGTAAAGCAGTTTGCCAAATTTGTTGTTGATTTGGCAGATTCAGTAGCTCCCACGGATATCGAAGAAGGAATGAGAGTCGGGTAAGGATATTGGAAAACATTTATAATAATAATAATAGACATCAAAGGTTTATTAGCGTCCTTTTATTGTTAAAAGACACTTTTGCTTATTTAATGGCTCTGCAAAATAAACAATTCTTTAGTAATTTACTGGAAGCCTCAAAACTCTGATGACAGATGACATGTTGTAAGCCCTGTAGGTGCCTTGAGTTCCTGGTTCTTATATAATATTACAACTTCGCCTCTATTGAGATCTTGAAAAGTTTGTCAAAAAAATATCATTTGACTCCCGACAGGGAAAAAAATATAAGTTTGCGTATATGCATTTAAAAAAATAGCAATAAATTTTTGATTCACCGATTTACAACACCGATTGTTTAATATAGGTATATGGATTAGCTATGTACAACATTCTGTTTTGTACTGTATTTTTCTGAAGATGTGCTTTGCATGAAATGTCATTAAGTAAATCAACATACATATTTATAAGAATTTTATTTAAAGCAATAAATATTTATAAATTCAGGCTCAAAGTTTTTAATACTATGCCCCCAAGTCAAATTGAAAACGCTGTTCGTTTTCGCCAAGCGCTAATTTTTTTTGTATGGGATTTGACGTTTGTTGTAGAAATTTTTTCTACAATAACAAACAACAAACGTCAAATCCCATACAAAAAAAATTAGCGCTTGGCGAAAACGAACAGCGTTTTCAATTTGACTTGGGGGCAATGTCTTATGTCTTAAACTATGCTATAAATTTTGTTCTTATTAAAAAATATATATTTTATCATAATTATTCTTATTTCTCTTAACTACATGGTGGAATTCAACATTGATTTAATTATTACTCAGTATTGAAACCAACATTCACTTGATCTTACTCCAACGTTGATGCCATTTTTTAATGCTAAGTAGTTGACCGTACATCACAAATTATCTAATTGTAAGTATATGGAATTTTATTTTAAAAATCTTTGTTATTGTTGCAGTGTCGACCGAAACAAATATCAAATTCATATTCCCTTACCCCCGAAGATAGATCCGACTGTCACCATGATGCAGGTTGAAGACAAACCCGACGTAACATACAGCGATGTGGGTGGATGTAAGGAACAAATTGAGAAACTGCGTGAAGTCGTCGAGACTCCACTTCTACATGTAAACATTTTGTGATGTTAATTATAATAAATTATTGTGCATCTATAATAATAATGTCTTACAAATACATCAAATTAAATTATAATTAAACCATAGATTGTTTATTTTCATACTGCTATTGTCAAACATGTAATATCAAACACAGTTTTTTATAATTGAAATACAGAACATGTTTAAGAAAAACACATAATCTACTATGAAACAGTATAAATATACTGTGAAACAATATAAGGAAGTGTTTATTATTATAAAAACAAGTGCAAAAGCACCTGTGTAATAATGATGTTAGTATGTTTTTATATCTTATGGCGAAAGATTTTCAATTTTATTTTTGTATTCTTATACATGCATAGTCATTCATGGCTCTTTTCTTGCCTCCTAAATGTAATAAAAAATATTTATACCAATAACCGAACGTGTAGACTACATATTATAGATGAAATCCACTGATGGTTTGGTCCAGCTCTTAATTAATATGAAAGTGCGCATATTACAATCATTTCGATGTCGGCCAACCTGATATACAAACTAGCAAGCAGTCCGACCCAACCAAATTATCGGCCGATTAAAAATTCTGTAGTATGCGAAATATTATTTGTTGTTTTTCGTTTCATAAATTTTTGTTTTATTTAAACCTAGAATTATTTTGTTTAAATTATAACTTTATTTCCATTTTATTTTACAGCCAGAGAAGTTTGTGAATCTGGGCATTGAACCTCCCAAGGGAGTTCTTCTATTTGGCCCTCCTGGAACTGGAAAGACACTTTGTGCGAGAGCAGTGGCTAATAGAACTGATGCCTGCTTTATTAGGGTTATCGGTTCGTATACCATTATCACATATTTAGAATTACACATATGTATTTGTGATACAGCAGATGGTCTAGGTCTAAAACCAACATAACTCTTTACACCTATAAGGCTCTGTCATGGACAGCAAATTGCAAGTTGACAGCTTTCAATGATGTGATATCTATTTCTACCGTTCAGCCGACACAGACATTCCTGGAGTCTTATAAGTACATTTTTGATTTGAGTGAATGAATGAATGAATAATATATTTACAATATTTTTTTCCACACATTTGGAAATTTTACTGCCTCGCTAGACATAGTCTGTTCTGAGGCAGTACTTGTTTAGAATTGCTATGGCTACTCTGTGATCATATGATTTGTTTTCTTTTTTTCTTTATATATTCCATTCACTTAGAACATCGACAACCAGGATGAAAAACTCTAAAACCTCTATCTCAAAAAATCTAAGAGTACTGAGGCAGATTCTTCTCTACCAATCTGCTTCAGCCAATGAGTAACGAGGTCTTTGAAATTTTTCCCATCATGCAATATCTTTTGTTCAATATCCATCATTATTTTCTTATTTAAGCCTTGGTGCCAAAAAAGTATATAGACGCTGCGCATGTGTCGTTCCTGGCTGTGGCGGTCTTAGCTGATGTCTGTTTCTAGTGCCATGTATCAGTATATAGTCCGGTTGGAACTCAGCAGTGTTCTTATGCAAATGAGACAGTATCAGTCTCATATAGCGCTGTCTAACATATGAGTAAAAGTCTATTTAGTGGTGTTCCATTTTGAGAATAATATATTCACAATGTTTTCTTTTTAGGTTCTGAATTGGTTCAGAAGTATGTTGGTGAGGGAGCCAGGATGGTCAGAGAACTTTTCGAAATGGCCCGAAGCAAAAAAGCCTGTCTTATATTCTTTGATGAAATTGATGCCATCGGTGGAGCAAGGTAAGGTTATTATTTGTTTAAAAAATATAGTGCAAGCTACTCAACAATAAAAAACTTGCAAGTTTTTTATTTTAGTAAATATTACAAATAAACATGGTTCGATTCTGTCATTTTTTTTTTATATTATATGCTGAAATAATCTTATACACATACAGTCTTACTAATAAACGTGTTGTAAGAGTTACACGACCGTTTAACACCCGTGTAGGCAAAAACGTTACCAATAAACACTGTGTAGCAGATCAGTTGGTCAACGACTGTGCATCTTTCATACGAATTTTGCACATTGCTTGCCCGCCTGTTCTAGGTAGTTTAGCGGTGTTTTAAGACAAATTTCATCTATCAAAAATCAAATTTTATTTTGATATGCGTGTTTACATTGTTATATCTTGGAATTATATGACGAAACCTCTTTATAAATTATTATATTCTCGATAATTGTGCATTTTAGGAGTGAAAAGTTGTCAATAAATTTGCTCTTTTTTAATAATCCACAATGGTGTTCGCTTGGATATTCGTATGATGAAATTATTTGTTTTATTTTACATATTCCTATTTTGAAATGTGAAAAAACATATGAAAATATTAACTACGACGTCAAAATTATAATGGCAAATGGCGGCTGGCGGCTGTGAGCATGCGCGAGTGCTAAATTACAACTCGGATTATTTTTTGTTGTACGCTTGTTGTAACTATACACTCATCGTTTATTGGTAAGATTTTCAAATAATCGCTGCACGGGCTTTGCGCGGTGTGTAATTAAAACACTGGTCAACGGGTGTGCAGTAGATTTTTATTAGAAGACTGATAGATTGAGAAAATTTGGCCTCTAATTATTTTTAAGATGGTAAATTAAGGTTAATCATAAGTTTGATTCTTTACTGATTTATTCCAAAATAAATTGATTTCAATTGATAATTATAGAACGTTTCACTTAATAATTCCTTTTTTATCTTTGCATTAGTAAGATTTCATAGTGTTGTCAGATAGAAGAATATATAGATCACCCTAAGTTCGATAAATTGATTGTGTAGTATTCGTCACAAAGTAAAAATTAAAGAATAATAATAGTTGTTTATTTACATACCCCCAAAAACAATAAAATGAGTTTTAAATTTATTTATAAAAGCAAAGTTTCCGTAAATTTACAGAGCAGCAAAATATATAAAATTTTAGCAACTCCGTAGAACTAAATTCACCAGACTTTCAACTATACAAGCTTACCAACACAAAAATATTTTAAGTATTTTTAATGTAGTTTTTGTTTTGGTAATCCTTAAAAGTATTTTTAATCATTGTACACAAGAACGGAAAATATTGCTTCCATATATGGATTGTCCTTGATTCTATATCAGTTTTGATAAGTTGTAAACAAAACTTTTTAAAACTGAATCCAAACTTTTTTTAATGCAAATGATTATTTTGTGATACAGATTTGATGATGGTGCTGGAGGAGATAATGAAGTGCAACGTACCATGTTGGAACTAATCAATCAACTGGATGGTTTTGATCCTAGAGGAAATATTAAGGTGAAAATAATATTATTTATAGTTTATTGAAAGGTATATAAATGGTGCGGGTAGAGCAGTAATGACAGATGTGATTTTTCTAAGTCTAGAAAAGCTTGTTGAAATAATTCAACAGTTGTTTCAATCATAATGGCATTGACATAATGTGGAATGTATAATAAATGCAGTAGAATTAATAAATGCAGTGGAAGTGAAACAATATATGACAGAACTAAAGGATGACATCCCATTGAAAGAGATATTGTAAAAATGATGAATATAATGTGTAGTTAGTGGCAAATATTTTGACATACATATTATAAAAGACCGATAGGAGTCAAATGTGTAGCGTTGATTACAGAAATTTTGATAGAATATCATTTTATTAATATCATTTTTTCATATTTTTCATCAATCTAAAATTGCATTTTCCTTTACCAATTTCCAAATATTATGTGTATGTGAAAAGTTTTAATTTTTTTATCTATGTGTAAAAGTTTGGTTTATTATCTTTAGGTCCTGATGGCCACCAATCGTCCCGACACCCTGGATCCCGCCTTGATGAGGCCCGGTCGTCTCGATCGTAAGGTGGAGTTTGGTCTGCCTGATCTGGAAGGTCGCACACACATCTTTAGGATTCACGCACGGTCCATGAGCGTAGAGCGAGACATCCGCTTTGATCTACTCGCCCGTCTTTGTCCCAATTCGACTGGTGCTGAAATTAGGTATACATTTTTTAAATATGCAGTATTTTAATATTTTTGGATTCAACTTTGTGGCACATTTTAAATAATAATAATTTTATTTAGTATATTCATCCTCAGCCCGTGTTTGCCCACTGCAGGACATAGGCCTCCTTTTTCCTAATCCACTCCCCCATTCCTGTGTGAATCCCATGTACCAATTTCCAATAAATCTTTTGATGTTGTCCATCCATCTGTTAGGTCTTTACTCCAGCAGTCTCTTCGTCCACCTATTATCTTTTGTTCTTGCAATGTGTTTTGTCCATCTCCACTTTGCATTGCTATTCTCTCAACCACATCGGATAATTTGGACTGTCTGTCTATCCACTCATTCTAATCCATTGTTTATTTGTATAATTATTGTTGATGTTAAAATGAATTGTAATTAATAAAATTATCCTGTAAATGATTTAATTTTTAAAGAGGTATATTGACTTAATTGTGAATAAACTCAAATAAAATTGAAAGGTCAGGAATATGTGTTTTGTAAAATATTTATTAAAGCTCTGTATATTTTTTCAGATCTGTTTGTACTGAGGCTGGTATGTTTGCCATCAGAGCTCGTAGGAAAGTAGCAACAGAGAAGGATTTCTTGGAAGCTGTTAACAAAGTCATCAAGTCTTACGCCAAGTTCTCCGCAACACCTCGCTACATGACCTACAACTAATAGAATTCACATTTTACTATCAAAACATTAATTATATTGTGTATGCTATTCAAATAAACATTTTTCATACAATTTATTGTTTTTTAAATTTGTGATTGAGGTACCTACTATCATCATCATCATCACTGGCTCTACAGCCCGTTGTGGACCTTGGCCTCCTCCAGCATTCGTCGCCATCTTCCTCTATCCTGACAGGCACTCCTCCAATCCCTTATTCCAACTGCTTCTACGTCCCGCTGCACACCATCCAGCCATCGGAGTTTGGGTCTACCGACACTACGTCTACCTTGGGGCTTTAAATAAATGATCCTTTTTGGCACTCTTTCATCACTCATTCTTTGGACGTGCCCTGCCCATCTCAGCCTCCCTGTTTTGATGATTTTTACGATGTTTGGTTCTTTGTAAACATTGTAGACCTCTGTGTTGTGTCGTATTCTCCAAACTCCGTTTTCCTGGATTGGGCCGAATACTTTTCTGAGTATTTTTCTCTCAAACACCAGTAGAGATGTCTCATCTTTTTTACTCAGTACCCAGCATTCAGAGCCGTATGTCAGTACAGGACGTAGTAATGTTTTGTAAATGGTGACCTTTGTTTTCCTCGACAACACCCGAGATGCAAGATGTCTTCTTAAACCATAGAAGCATCTATTAGCCATGAATATTCGGCGCTTGATTTCAGTGGATATGTCGTTCACATCAGTCACCATTGATCCCAGATAGGTGAAACTTCTAACGGATTCTATTGTGTGAGAGCCTATATTGATTGTAGTGGGGGTCTGGTTATTGTGAACAGTTTTGGTGACTGGCATATATTTAGTCTTACTAGCGTTGATGTGAAGGCCCATTCCATTAGCAGCCCTCTCTAGCTCAACAAATGTCTCCGTCATTGCCCGCTGTGATCTACCAATTACGTCAATATCATCTGCGTACCCCAGTACTTGGGTTGCTTTATAGAATATCGTCCCAGTTGTTTCTATTCCAGACTCTCTCACGCATTTCTCCAAAGCAATGTTAAAGAGCAGACAAGCCAGGGCATCTCCTTGACGAAGGCCATGTAATGCATAAAACGGTTCAGAAGTGTCGCTTTGAATCCGAACTCTACACTGCGATTGGACCATAGTGAGCCTTACCATCCTTATGAGTTTGTTTGGAATTCCCAGATACTTCATCGCCTCATACAAGTGCGCTCTGTTGATACTGTCATAAGCAGCTTTGAAATCGATAAAAAGGTGGTATGTGTCGTATGTACTATACTTACAAAAAAACGGTCACATTTTATATGCATTCAATATCTCAAAACATGATGTTGATTGTCTCAATAATAGATTCTGATGTTGCTGTGAAAAATTGTGACTCCACTAGTAGTTGAAACTTTATTCAGAAGTCGGATAAGTTGTCGGTACACAATGGTATCGTCGTACCGACACTAATGTATGCTAGTGACACATGGACATGGCAGAAGACTCAAGAAAGTAGAATTAACGCAGTTGAAATGAGGTACCAAGACAAATGTGTGGTAAAACAATGTATGATAGAATAAGAGATTAGGATATTAGACGATAATGTATGATTGAAAGAGATATCATAAATAGGAATAAAATAAATGCCCTAAGGTGGTATGGTCACATAGAAAGAATGAGTGATGACCATCTGGAAAAAAGTATATATGGTTGATAAAAGACGAATGAAAATTAGAGGTTGGCCAAGGAAAAGTTACCACGATCACATAAATAGAATTTTGAAACATGGAGACATTAGCAGTAAGAATAACAGAAGAGCATGTATGAGACGATGCATGGACGTGAATGAAGCAAGAAATGTATGTCAAGAGAGAGAAGTCTGGCATTCGGTTCTCTCTGACTACCCCAAATAGGAAAATGGTATGGTATATTTAACAAGTTCTTCCAAATATACATATGAATGTATATTTGGAAGACGACTGCTGTGGCACAGTTGGTAAGCTGTTTGGCTACCGTGCGGGCGTCCTGGGTTCGATCCCCAGCAAAGGAGTTATTTATTTAAGTTTATTTCTCACGCAATTCTTGCTCTGGGCTGGAAACACTGATTAGTTGGAAGAAATTGCCATATGGCAATAAACTTGCCACTTGTGCAGGGTGCAAGGAAGTGTTTGTTATTATTAATGTTAGTCACAAATTTGGTGGTTAAATTTCAAAATGTGATGGGTGACAAATATTTCTAATTCAATATTTGCTTATTTACTAATAAAAAAATTAATATATTAGGCAAACAAAATTCAGTTTCATAAATTTATTTTTCTTATTATTAAAAAAATCTCTTAATTTTCATATCTGTTGTAAGAATTTAAAAAAATGCATCCTCTGAAAATATTTATTTTTTTAGCAAGAATTAAAAAGGAAGAAGAATTGTGATTTGTATTACAATAACCATTGTAGGTAGATATGTAAATTAAACTTGAGTGAACTGCAACTTTATTTATTTTCAATTCTTTTTAATAATTCATTGTAATTAAATTTTTTATTTCAAAATGGAAACTGAGAAACCAGTAAGAGTTTAAGTTTGTGCTTAAGATGGTTATTAATTACTGCAGTGCATATCATATTAAATTGATAAATATTTTTTTAGAAGCTGTTTTTAGACATTTATGACCTGTGTAGTATATTGCATACTGTAGGGTTTGTGATTACTGATGGATTACAATGTAACGAAACAAGACCTGTTGGAAGGTCTATTACAATTACTTGCAATGTAAGTTATAAGAGTTTTTATATTAGAACATAACTTAAAATTCCACTCTCTAGTATATACATATATTTATGTGTCACCATAATGGTTGCAACACCTTTTTGGTTAATCCTCAAGTACGTTAGAATCCCATGTTATGATTCTAGAATATAATCTTCTTTGTACTGTTCCTTGTATGTTTCAGGTATGTTCCAATTATTTTGTTTTTCTCATTTGTTAAAAATTGTATGTAATACTTTATTAATCACTTGATATGATGTCCTGTTATTAAGTAGGTACCGTAGTCATTTACTGTTTTTTCCATTGTTGTTAATATCATACTATGTCAATATATTCTACTGTACTGTTGGATATCCAAAATAAATAAAAAATAAAATAAAAAATATGATTCTAAAGTTTTTGTGTTAACAGAGTGGAAGTGAATTTAGTTTTAGACTGTCATGAAGTTACGTAATTTTAACTGTGGGGGAACATATAGCTTACTTCATAAATAAAGGAATACACAATGAAGTACTGTATTTATTCCCCCATGCTTAGCTGTCAAAAATAATAAAGAATCTTAATGAGATTCTAAACGTCATGAATGGCCATCATACATTGCTCCGAATATTATAAAGTTAGCTCCCGCCACTAAGTCAGAGAACTTAGATGTCTTGAGGGCTAGACATGTCGTCTAGAGTCAGTTTTTTGGGGAACATAAGTAGCATAAATTGATATTGAGTACCATATATAATAGTTAATAGTTAATATGAAGGTAAATTTTGTTTTAATTCAAAGGTTTCTGGAAAAACTGTGCATTTGGAATCTAGCGACAAAGAATGTTTTTGTTGGCGTCATGCAGGGCAGGAAGACATTGAAAAATGGGAAATGTCCGGCACAAGTGGAGGAAAACAAACAACAAAAATGGTACATTTATGTTACATACATTTGTACCAAGATACTTACCAGAAAATAAAGCTAATTTATTAACAGATTTAGAACTGAGCATGCCTTAGTTTACTTTTCATGTCTAAAATAAACTATATGGTATTGATTAATATCATATCTTCGTGGTATTGATATTACTCAATAACGATAAGTTCAAAATAAAAACGTAAATTATATTTTATTTTTATTTACTGCTACTATTTGCAAAATATAATTATTGTAAAAATAGCTTTTTAATGCATTACATCCAACAAAATTTTTAGTTATTAACAAATGGTGAAATTATGACATTTGTTTGATTAATTCAAGAGTTTGATAAAAGCAAGTCAACAATCACTGTGAGATGTTTTCCCTTCTGCATTGTAGATTGTTTCTTAGTAATATTTTTTCTGTTTTTTTTTAACAATACATTGCATTGTGAATGCTATAGTTAGGTACCAAATTTAATTTTTATTCTTAAAGGCTAATTTAAGCAATTATGATTTACTTATATACATATGTAGTAAACACCCGTTATTGGGGCATTGGAACTACTGTGTTGATTCTAACTGTCTATATGTTTTGTATGTGTATTCCATATTCTTATGTTCTGTTGGTGTTTCTTTTAATAATTAAATTTATTTGTAGTGATTTTCACATTTCTTTTTGCGGGTGGCAGTTCTTAAGAAGAACACACTTAAGCCCATTGGCTCTTTGTGATACTACAATGGGGCTGTCCTCCCTCTCACTCATCCACCCTGAACCAGCCTGAGTGGCTAATGAATGTCATAACGTCTCCGATATCAGCTGACGCTATTATCCATTAGATCATCATAGAAGAAACTTTCCAAAGAGCATTTCTTATTTCTAGAGAGAGCAGGACAGTGACAGAGGAAGTGGACCACAGTATCTTTTTCCTCTTCGTCTTGGCATGCTCTGCAGTAATCGTAGCCACAAGCCCTAGTCTTCTGGCATACTTTCCTAGGTTTTCACATAACAATTATCAATTATATATTTATCAAATATTAAATCAACACAAGTTATGTTAATAGCAAAAGTATTGGAGCTAATAAAAAAAAAATTCAACTTACTTTCAATGAATCTATTCATTGTAAAGATATTTTTTTAGGAATCCAGCACATCTCTTTGGAAAGAATTACCAAAAAATATTGTAAGCAGTATTGGAAAAACATTGGAATCACTTATAGAGATCGTTCGTGGTTCTCCCATCTCTGTTAGTACCCCAAAGAAAGACAAAAAGAAAGCTTTAGTTCTAGATAACATCAATGCTAAACTTGATCAAATCAAATCTCGGTTCAACGCTTTAGAAGGTGAACCCAATCATCAAATATCTAGAAGTTCATCGAACATTGATATATCTCCACCAGACTCGTAAGACATACATTTTTATGTGATATTTTGATTAGGTATATTCAATACATACTTTATGATTTTAGTTTTTTCAGTTTATTGCCTTTTTGATGCCTAATCCTATTTCATTCAATATTCATCTTAAGTTTCAAGTATTATTTCTTATCTGCCAACTTTTTGACCAACCAATCAAAGAAGAGCTGGTATAAAAAGAGTTTAGTGTATCAAATTAATTTATACCTAATTAAAATAGCTTATGTTTGTCTGTGTTCTTTGTATGTTTTGTTTTTATAGAAATATGAAAATGAAAGCAGAAATTGCTAATAAGTATAGATCATTAGATACATTGACAGATGTTGATGCAGATCGTGTTTTACCGGAGCCAGGAATATTGGATGCTAGTAAAAAGGTAAATATTCAAGTTTTAAATTGTACGTTAATGTGATGTTATATTGAAACCAATATATTTATGAATTGAAATTGCTTTTTTTAGGCAGCTAAAGTGGTACAGAGACAGAATACATATACAACAAGTCCAACAAGAGATTTGGAGCTACCTAATATTGCTATTCAAGGACGTACTTCAAGGTACATAATTATTTTCTGATTTTAGTTATTAATGACTAGTTGCATGTAACATATGAGATTCAACAGTCGATGGAGATTGTATGTAAAGTTAAAGAATACGTACCAAACTATAAACTATTATATTCTTTTTTCTATACAAAACATGTAGGTATGTACTTCAATATAGGATTGTATGGTGGTCAGTCCTTTTTTCCTACCCAGAATATGAAAACAGCATGATAGTATTATATACTAATGTTTGGAGATTAAGTATCAAAGTATTGAGTCTCCGTAGATATTTTGTAGTGTATACTGCCTTATAAATTGTATGAAACGATGTCATCACTAAATCCAATTTTTATGAAAATTGTAAAAAAAAGTCGATATGTTAAGAGAACAAAGTTCTCCTGAACAAATCGACAGTTGGATTAAGGCGCGATTTATAAAACTAGTTGCATGTAACACATGAGATCCAACTGTCGATAGCGATAGTATGTATAGTTGAAGAATATGTACCAAACTATAAACCCATAAATACAAATTATTGAATATTGCAGATATTTTGTTTTCTATACAACATATGTAGGTATGTATGTCAAGATAGGATAGTATGGAGGAAGTTCCGTTTTTCCTACCCAGAATATGAAAATAGCATGATGGTATGTATGTTTGGAGATGAAGTATCAAACTATTAAGTCTTCTTACATATAATGTATAGGCGACTGCCATACAAAATGTATGAAGCGATGTCGTCACTAAATTCAATTTTTAAAAAAATTATTGAAAAAAAATTGAGATCTCCTACTACAATGTTCATATTTTTTATAGAAAATTATCTAGTTGTGGTGTTTTGTTTATTTTCGATATCTTTATAATCTTTGGAAATATAGGCAGTTAAACACACAAATTCACCATAAAAAAATGTTTTTCCTGATAAAAAATGTTTGAGAAACTCTGGAACTTTAAAAAAAAAAACGATTTTGAGGTTTTGTATTTGTCTATTATTGTATCAATTTTCAGCATTCTAGCTTCTATGGTTTTCGAGATATATGGAAAAAGAAAGTAAAAATTAAAAGGTTTATTACCCCTGACTGAAACAAAAATTCAAAATTCTGAGTATAAAAGTTTTGGGACGACGACGACGACATACAGACACACTAAATGTTCTACTCCGAATTCAGAGTAAATCCACATATAGAACATGTATGCTGCGAAGCCCCATAATTGGTATTTTTTGACTTCAAAGTTGAAAAAGCCGTGAAAAATGTAGACCCTGCATATAAATCACGCATATGTTAAGAGAATAAAATTCTCTAACCATTCGACAGTTGGAATACACATGTTGCCAGCGCGTCCCAGGTAACCTCGCTGTAATGGGGGGCGTAGAGGGTAGAAGACCCAAAGGTAGTTCACTGACTCGATGGAGTAACCTTTTTAAGTCCGCTATGGGATCTTCAATCGCTGAAGCCCTTATGGAGGCAGACCATTCGATGAGTGATGGAGTGTAGTGACCATCCTTAGCCATAAGGAGCAATATACTAAGATTAAAATTATCAATTTAATTCACAAGAGTTATTTTCAAATTTCATATTACTTACATTGTTTCTCAGGCAACTAATACAAGTTGTTTATCGTCTCATAAATCCAGCCAGAAATCACAGTAAAACAGCTGTGACATTATAGGGAATCCAAAATGAGTTCTCCAGTACAGGAATCACATGTCTTACTAACTAACGTAGGCTGAAATGGTTTGTAAAAGTATTTATGTGAGTTACATAGAATAATAATAAAACTATAGAATACTCATTCCCATACAATACCTCGCTGAAAAAGTGAAGCCGTTTTATTGACCGGCTCGAGTCAATATATGTATGACTCTGCTATAATTTAGCAAGTAATTTTGCTATTTTGCTAACTATTCCGTAAATAATTTTGCAAGCAGTTAAAAAATACCCTATTTGGGGAACGTATCACGCAGACGGCCAAATGATTACTGAATGCTCGTAGCAAAATGTTGACCAAATTAGTCAACATAAAGCAGTCTCATTTACTGCTGGCTAAAGAGTATTCTATACTATTATAATTCTATGGTGAGTTAAATAAAAAAATATTTCGGAATTTATTTTGTTATTTTTAACAATACCTTCTTTACATGAGTGGTATCAAAAAGTATTAAACAATTATTTAATGGAAAATTATTAAAATTCTTGTTGTTTTATTTGTTTTAGTCCATTGTCATCTGCAAAAACAAATGCTTTATCCAAATTTGTCGAAGCTGAAAAAATGTCTGATAATTTGATAAATTTAATAAGGGACATAAGAAAAATGTATATTGATGAATTTATCCAACGTTGTGATTCACCTCCTTCATATGTTATGGATGTTTCCAAAATTTCGCAACCAATGGTAAAAATAAAAACAATATTTGTATATTCTTAATTTGAATATATTTAAAACATTGACAGTTACATTATTAATATATTTACATAGTTGAAAATTTAACAGTTTTAAGATTTTTTATTATGGCAATAATGAGGATTTATTAATATTTTTGTATTAAGAATGAATTCAATAGTAAGGAGTTCTATAAAGGCTAGTGTCCACAGTTCCGCATCCTATGGGTCAGACGTATCACATCAAACGGATTTAAGTATTCTTTGTATAGGAAATTGTAAGTGCGTTCAGTGATTGGCATCGTTACCACCTGCATCGGATTGTCAAAAATGCATGCCGATGATGTTATTCGGATTGTCAATCAGTGGATGCGCTCCTGTCATTATTGCAAGTGGTGATGTTTTCCCGCCTTTTTTCAATGGAAAATTGTTGACAAATCCGAATGACAGTTGCGTGAGCAATCTGATTAATGCGGATAGAGTGAACACATTACCCCAAACAAATCCATTTGATACGATCCGTTCGATGCGGATCTGTGGACACTTACCATAAAAGTGCAATCAGGCTTTGCCAACCTTTTGAAAAAGTTAGTTATTTGTACAGCCCAAACTGTAAGTTCAAACTTATTTAAATTGTATGTATGTATATTTTATTTAGATGCAAAAAATAAATGCATTTTCTTACATCTAGTATAACCAAAAATAATATATACCTACAAGTTGAAAAAATAACAAATTTACACAGTATGAATTAAATAAAAACAACATAAAACAAGAAAATATTCCAATTTCCACAAAAATACAAAGGATGCATACAATATCTTAAAAGAACAAGGAAAGGAAATTGATATAATTTGTGGAATGTACATTTACTAATGTAGTGGAGAATTTTTGTTTATTTACAGAGCATTGAAAATGGTGGTCTCAATACTTCTAATCATTCAGCCAAATCAGGTTTACCATACGCATCTAGCCCTAATCTTAGTAGAATACCCGAGTCTAGAATACAAAACACAAATAACTTAAAGAGAGTTAGGAGTGTATCAACCTGTAAAATTAGCGCTCCAAATCTACCAAAAAAATCAGAAATCCAGAAAAGTAATAGTTTAAAACGGAGTATTCCAAAGAAGCTGACATCGATTACAAGTACCATAAGTCCAAGTTTTGGAACAATGGGGCCTCGCAAAAGCTTTGGTCTCGGTTCCGTTCTTGGTAATCAAATATCTGGAACATACAAGAGTTTAGCTGGAGAGAGAGCTTCTATTGGCGCATGTTCAAGTACGTTAAAGTGTTTTTGATATATAGTTATTTTAGGGAATGCAATCAGAAAATATAAAATTTTATATTACAAAGTAGGTACATGAAAAATTGAAATTATTGTACTGTGTTCTGCTTAGCACAATTCAGATGTATTCTGTGCAGGTATTTATTCTTTGTGCCTCTGATGGAACTAGCAGAGACTAGCGAAATTGCTTAGGCCATGAAATTTACTAGGTACTCATTTGTGGATTGATACTGTGTTTCATTTTAATTTTAATAACATATATTTCTACATATTTTAAATTTCCACTTTGTTAACGAAAAAACTTTGAAATCATAATTTAACAATTTTAAATTTGCAAAACAGTATTTAAATCCATCCGCCCAGTGATTTTGATGATAATATGTTGACCAACAAGTGAGATGACTATTCCGTTTTACCTTGGTTGGTTCGAATTGGAAGATAGTCCAAGTGTTTTCTTATGATACAAAAATTGTAAAGATATTAAAACAATTGCACCAAATATGTAGGTCGGTGGCAGAGCGGGCATTGGGTTGGATTAATAATCCATTAGATGTGAGTTTGAATCCTGACTTGCCTCAATCGATTCACCTATAGTACAAGCATTGATTTTTTTTTATTTTTTTTATAACCCATCTAGAGACCTTCTCACGTCGACTCAATAGTAGTCCATTGTGATACTTTGCCTGCTAGATGTCATTCCATAGTCCTATCTCCTGGAAGAACTGTAAAATCCTTTGTGGATCGGTGTCTCTGATTTGCTTTTGATCAGCAATATGCAAACCTATTTTCTTTACTCTTGTTTGCATTAGTGGGCCACATTCTGTAAGTAGATGCATCGGTGTTTCATGTTCATCCATGCAGAACCTGCATAGGTACATTTCCGATAAATTCATCGTGCATAGATATTTATTGAGTCTACAGTGACCAGTTAAGATTCTAGTAAGAATCCTAAGGTTATTCCTGCTCATTGTTAGGATCCGCTTAGAGTGTGTTGAAGAGAATCCTGAAATGAGTGCTTTTGAATGTCTTTGTCCTGGGGTAGATAACCAGAGTTCAGTGGCATTGTTAAGCATTCTTTGGTAAAGTGTTGATTTAACAATACTATTAGCTAGGAGACAGTGAGGCTCCGGCCCATAGGTAGCTATGTCCGCTCCCCTATTTGCCAGAGCATCAGCCTCCTCGTTACCTTTATAATTGGAGTGTCCAGGTACCCATCTTAGTATGATTTTGTTACCATAGTTTACTGATAAAGTCTTCAGCGCTTCAATGCAGTCTAGTACTGTTGATGAAGTTACTGTGTAGGAATCAAGAGCTTTAAGAGCAGCTTGACTATCAGAGTAAATGTATATTCTGTGGTTCTTATAATTCCTTCTTAGGATTTCATAGGCACAGAGTGTTATGGCACATATTTCTGCCTGGAAGATCGTTGCATACTGTCCCAAGTGCTTGTGGATCTTCACCCTAGGCACTTGCCCATATATACCCGATCCTATACCATTCTTTTTCTTGGATCCGTCAGTGTACCATATAAGTGCACCATTGGATTCCTGATACCAAACATCTGCTATTGTAGTTTTAGTTTGTATTTCTACTTTGTATGGTTTTTCAAAGTTGTAAACAGTTAATATTTTATCTGTTGGGAATGCAAGTAATTTGTCTTGAGATTCTATTTTGTTTAGATTTGCTTGGATTTCTAAATTTGTGTTTAGTTTATTTCCACTTGTTAGTCTTATAATACCTTCCTTTGCCATTTTTTCAAGGTATAAATGGAGAGGTGGTAGACTAATCATGGCCTCTAGAGAAGCGGTGGGAGTTGTGTGTAAGGCTCCCGTAATGAGCAAGCAGGCTAATCTTTGTAAACGTTTAAGTTTATCTACACAGCCTCTTTGTTGTAGTTTGTCATTCCAAACTGTTACAGCATAAGATACTATGGGTCTTATTATTGTAGTGTATGACCACAGAGCTTGTTGGGGTTTTAGTCCCCAATTATTCCCTATGAGTCTATGGCATGTCCATAATGCTTTGATTGCTTTTTGAGCAACTTTTTCTACATGTTGTGTCCATGTTAATTTACTATCCAATGTTATACCTAGATATTTTACTTCATTGGAAAAGTCCAGTTTTTTTCCAAAGAATATTGGAGGTGATAGTTTATTCAGCTTTCTTTTCCTAGTGAAAGGTACAACAGTTGTTTTATTTGCATTAACTGTTAGTCCATTATCTTTGCACCATTTTTCAACTATTTTTAGTGCATTTTGTAGCAGATCAGAGATTGTTTCACATTCTTTCCCTCTGATTGTAATGACTATATCATCTGCATAGCTTTGTGTATTATATCCACATTCGTTCAGTGTGCATACTAGGCCATCCACAGCCAGCGTCCACAGGAGTGGTGATAAGACTCCACCCTGCGGACACCCCCTGTTTGTTTTAGCCTTAGTTGTCTCATCCACCAGATTAGTTATGATGTATCTATTGGATAACATGTTGTCAATCCATTTTATTATAGTATTGTCTACATGTTTCTGTCTTAGTCCACTAATTAGTACGCTTATTGGTACTGCATCAAATGCTCCTTCTATGTCTAGGAACGCACACAGAGTAATTTCTCCGCTATCTAGGGATTTTCTTATATTTCCTACGATTTCAATAAGAGCTGTTTCAGTAGATTTGCCCTCTTGGTAAGCATGTTGCTTTGGATGAATAGGATGCAATGTTATTATATTGCTCACTATGTATCTATGTAAAATCTTTTCCATAGTTTTTAGCATGAATGAAGATAGACTAATTGGTCTATAAGCTTTTGGAGTCTTATAACTTTCTTTACCTGGTTTTGGTATATAGGTTACTTTGACTGTTCTCCAGCTTTGTGGAACATAGCCCCATGCAAGACTGGATCTGAATATTTTCAGCAGTGTCGGCATGATTTTTTCTATACCGTTCTGTAGAAGAGCAGGGAATATGTTATCATTTCCACTGCTTTTATAAGGCTCAAAAGAGTTGATAGCCCATTTGATTTGATTAGGCCTGAAGATTTTTGATGCTAATCTCCAGTCATTTAAACTTGGTTTATCGCATCCTGGAGGCTTAGTGATGGTTTCCTTCACCGTTTCGCATCCAGGAAAATGTGTTTTAGCTAATAGCTCAAGTGTTTCCTTGCATGTTGCAGTATAATTACCATCTTCTTTTATTAGGAGACCTATACCAGGTTCCTTCCTCCTGGCAAGGATTTTATTAATCCTTGCTGTTTCTTTAGTACCATTTATGGTGCTGCAGAACTTTTTCCAAGATTCCGTTTTGGCTTTCCTTATAGCCTTATGGTATTCTGTTAGAGATTTTCTATACTCTTCCCACAGGCTATAGTGTTTAGCCCTATTGAACAGTTTCCTAGTTTTTGCCCTAAGGGTGGATAGGTTTGAGTTCCACCAGGGAACTTCCCTTTTTTCAGTTTTCGTTTTAATTGGGCAATTCTGTTCATAGGCCATAATTAGGTTTTCCGTAAGTTCATCCGTAATTAAATCTATTCTTCTTAGATTTCTTGTCGACTCTATTGGGCTAATACCACCCTTAAGGTCGTCTTTGAACCCAATCCAATCAGTAGATTTTTTATTTCTATATTGAATTGTTGTTTTTGTCAGGCTTTTAATGTGGAACATTAAATGTCTATGGTCAGAAGCTATGGTCACAAGCATTGATACATTTAATGCTTATTTAAGGGGAATGTATGAGGATATTTATGTTCTTGGTACAAGTAAATATTCATTCTTTATATTACAACCATAGAATAATAATAGTATAGAATACTCTGTTGACTATGTTGACTAATTTGGTCAACATTTTGCTACGAGCATTTAGTAATCATTTGGCCGTCTGCGTGATACATTCTCCAAAGAGGGAATTTTTTAACTGCTTGCAAAATTATTTACGCAGTTATAATGAGTAGTACTATACGAACAATGTCTACCAGCAGAGTCATACATATATTGACACGAACCGGCTGATAAAACGGCTTCACTTTTTCAGCGAGGTATTGTATGGGAATGAGTATTCTATAGTTTTATTATTATTCTATGATTACAACAAAAAAAATTGATTTTCAGCCTTTGACCAACCACAGGTGATATTATGTTAAATCAATGAACAAATAAATGATTTCATCACTCTATTGATTTATTGTTTATAGTACGAGAGATAGCAACGTTTTCGATGAATCATTTATGTATGGCTGGTTTTTTGGTATTTACTTTCTTTTTGAATACAGATATGAATAAGGTACCTGGAAGTGGTTGCATTTACCAGTGCGCATCTTTTTTACAGGTGATAGTTGCAGATTTTAATATAATTTGTATGTGTATGTTTTTATGTTATTCATGCATTCCTTCTGTTTGCGATGAAACATTGGTGATGTTCAGCGTATAACCGGGAAGATTTCTGAGTTATTATTTTTTAAAATTATTTATTTATTTGACATCACACAAATAAAGTTATTAAAAATTATCTAATAAGTATTAATTCGACTATCTGGTGGCGGGATAAATGCGGAAAATCTTTGTCTGGGCGAAAGGGACTGAAAGGATGAAAGAGAATAAAGGGAACTGCAATCCCTTCCGTCTGATATAAATATTTATGTGAACACTCCTTTTACACACCACCATGTATGAATTCTGCGCAAAAAAATAATAAATTTCTTTGTGAAATTTCAAATAAATAAATAAAAATTCAGAAACCTTCTTGGATGTGCAAATCACCAAGTTTCATTATAATCAGATGGAAGGTATAAAAGCACATAAAGGACATACAAAGATATAAATTATATTAAAATCTGCAATTTTCACCAATAGAAAGGAGATGCACACTGATAAACGTAACCACTCCCAGGTGTCAAACTTACATTTTTCATACCTAGGTATATTCAATAAAAAAGAAAATATCAAAAAACCAGCTATACATAAATGACTTCTTTTTGACGTTGATATTTATTTTTTATATATTTATCATAAAAATAAAGTTCCTTTTATTTATACAAGGTTTTGGATTTGTTTTTTTTTCAGATTTACCTAGAGAGGCAGAAAAAAAGAAGACCGGTTTATACAGCCACATTAAACCTACAATAACTAGATATGGTTCTACCAAAAAATAAGAATATCATTAGTTTTTAATGGATGACAACATTTTTTTTTTTTGTCTAATTTTGAATAGTAAATGTGTAAAATATTAATCTATTTCTGTCCACACATATAACATTAGTTAAGCTGATCAAATTATATTTTAAAAAGCAAGATTTATAATATTTAAATAGTATATACTAATGATACCATTTTGATTGTAAATAATACTCTGTAGTCTTCATATGAAATCTGAGATTATGATAAATAAATCAACAAGCATTGTGTATTTTTGATAACTTTACAAATTTTAAATGATCAAGAAATCGATGCAGTACACAAAATTGCAGACTTTTTAATCGGCTGATTGTTTGGTTTGGGCTCATAATCAGTATGAAGATGTATGCAAGTGCGCACATTACAAAAATTCAGTGTCAGCCAATCTAACACAAACTAGCAAGCAGTCCAACCTGACTTAACTATCGGCAGATCAAAAAGTATTTAGTGTGGGAGTGCCCGGCTAGCTTCCATAGAGGCGCAACGGACGGAGCGCATTAGACGGATTTGTTTGTGGCAGTGCGTCCACAGAGGGGCACCAATCGGATTGCCGACACAACTGTAGTTTTGATTTGTTGATAATTTTCACCCAAAATCTTTCAGCCGTTTTATGAATAAAAAACATCTAAGCATTCAAAGATTCGAATTTATATTATAGTGGTTTATTTAAATAGTAGTTTAAACAATTTAAATGAGAATTTTCCTTAAAAAAAGCGATATGATATCACTAAAGAAAATGAACATACAAAAATGAGAGATCCGAGCGGATTATTATTTCTCGTCGATTAGTGGACGCACTTGTATGAATTTCTATACAAAGAATTCTAAAATCCGTCTGCTGTGCCTGTATTGACGATAGCTTTTAACAAAAAAAAACATTAAAAAATACTCTCAAATAATATCAATTTATTTAATAGACAGAATATAACATGTGCACTTGCGTTGTTAATATTATAATTATAATTGTGTTTTATTATTTTATAATTATTTATTTATTTGTTGTTACTTTAATGGTATAAATATGGTAATATATAAAAAAAATGTACTAACTGATTTTTTGGTTCATATTATTGATTGAATTCAAATTTATTTTCAAAAGACCAATGATGGTTCCATGGAAAAATAATTTGAATTTGGTACCTCAAATTATCCATAGAAAATCTACACTTGGAAAAATTGAATGTCATCAATTAGCTTTTTAGTGTAAAACCTAAATTTCAAAATTAGTATTTCAAATCAAAAATTTAACTGTAACAATTTACTAAATTTGTAGTGATAATAAAATGACATATGTTTGCTCGATGGGAAGAAACAAGATAAATTTTAAATTAAAATACAAATTATCAGAAGGAAATATCTTACAGGTCCATCACACACTTTGTACTCTCAGAGGTGAAGAGAAAAAAATTAGATTTTTATCTGTGACTTTTGATTTTAACGATCAAAGGTTTGCCTGTTCCAATCACTGTGGAAACATTTTTGTTTTTGATTTACGTTATACCAATTATTGGCCTCTGTCAGGATGTGTTCCCAGTTATGTGCTTTCGTTTCATCCTTGGAAACCGAGTATATTATTACTAGCAACAATGAACTGTCCATTTAAGGTTTTGCTAGTTGATTATGAAAGTGGCAGAATTCGGGATGCACTCGATGGACACACACTTCGAGCAAAAATTGGTTCCTTTTCATCTTCTCGAGATCTTTTTATTACTGCTAGTGATGCTGAGGCTTTAATATGGGAATCAGGAAAGTACACACTAAGGTTCAAAATTAATATAATGAAAGGAAAATTAAGGGAAATATCTTTTGTGCCTGTTTTCAATTATATTACAGCATGCTTCCAAAATGATATTATGCAAATTTGGGATTCAAAAACATTTAATAGACTAGATAAAGATTTACCTGATGAGTTTAATTGTGTCAAGAGTTATGTATTCACTAAAAGTGGAAAATTAACAATACTTGCTACTTATGACAGTATTTGTGTATATGACACTAGAAATTGGCATTGTATCCAACATATTGATCTTAAGAAAGTTAAAATGAAAGAAATTAAGCAAATGTGTTTTTTATCTCAGACAAAAAAAGAAAATGGAATGATATTGGCAATCCTTTCTAAAGATTGTGTAGTTAAAATAATAGATTTGGATAATTCACATTTATTGTATACATTACCAATAGAAGATTCAAACTTTTATAGAATAGTTTCAAGCCCAAATGGAAAATACTTGACATGTATCCTTCATATGGGTGGAATTAATATATATGATACATGTACTTTGATAAAACTTTTAACTTTTAGTATTATCAAAAAAATATCACATCAAAAGTCAAAGTGTCCTGTAGCCAATGAAGGTCAGCCAAAGGGAACTATTTCAAAAGTACAGTATCCAGAAATGGGTGATATTGACACAAAATCTTATAATTTATCCAAGGAACACTGTTTTGTATTATCTAAATGTGGTGCATATCCTGAAGAAGAACGTCTAACCATTTGGAAGCACTTATTACGTATTCCAGAAAATAGGACAGCTTTCAATAGTTTGTTGCAAAAACCACTTCATGCTTATTTTATCAATATAGAAGAAGAATTTTTGTTTTATGACGATAGTTTGATAATGTATGCTAAAGTAATATTTTCCTTATTGCAATATTGGTACCAAGCTATCGGCAGTTGGAAATACATGATGGCATTTGTTCTACCATTTGTCAAGATAATATTTTGCGATCCTCTAACATGTTTCGAAGTCATTACAACATTTTTTATAAATAATTATCGAATATGGTTTGATGACAGGATGTGCACGCCGAATGGTGATATTCTAATATTGATAGAAAATATATTAGTCAAGTTTGACAAGATATTACACAACCACTTTTTAACAGTTGGCTTAACAAGCGAAGATTACGGGTTCAATTTGATAAAGAGCGGATTTAGCGAAGTTCTCACTCGTTCAGAATGGCTAAAGATATGGGATCACATTTTGACTAATGAACCGGGATTTATAATTCTTGCGGTTGTGGCTTTCAATATTGTCCACAAAGATGAGTTATTAAAATTAGTCGATTGTAATAGAATTATTTGTTTTTATTCAAGGCTGCAAAACAACAACATGAATGAATTTATTGATGTGAGTTATTATTTATTGCAACATACACCGCAGTTCATTCATCCAATGACATATTTTAACAAATTTAAACCAATTGAAAAAAATATTATCTATCAACCTCTCGAATATTATGTCAATGGGAATCAGTCATCAAATATGCGATGTAGATGATTGATTATAATATATATTGATTATATGGATTATTTTGGAATTCGGAAACTAAAAATGTTATAATTATGAGTACAAAAAGAGTTTGTAACGTTTATAAATTATAAAGCGTATTTTTTTAATACATGATGATAAGTAAATGAAACCAAATAAATTATTATAAATTGTTTTTTAACCCATTGGGTTCAATTCTGAAAACGAATATTTTTTTTTATCCCATTAGCAATAGCTGCTTGCCTGTTAATTAATAATAATAACATTAAAGTATTAAAAACAAATAAAATCCGTTCACCTAGGGGGGCAAGTCTGGTCAACCGACGGAATCAAAACCACCCATGTTTACCCATATCATGGATAATAATTATCTTTTGGAGCTCTATAATATTTTAAGATGACTCCATATGACAATTATATCCATGATATGGGTAAACATGGATGGTTTTGATTCCGCCGGTTGACCAGACTTGTCCCCCTGAACTTAACTACCTGTCGCCTGCGTAGATTCAAATTATCGACTATTTATTACGATTAAAACATACCTCTTGCCTCTATCTCTTTATGCTTTATGGATAGACGTGGATGGATGGCTTGGATCAGCAGTCAGATACCTAACCAACTGAGCCACTAAGGCCGATAATATATCCATTATATGGGTTATCATGATGGTTTTGATTCCGCCGTTTGACTGGACTTGTCCTCTTGAACTGTCACTTTAAACTATATCCATTTTACAATACACTAGTGATGTTATTTTGTTATTTAAATTTCTTTTATTTTATTAAATCTTCAGAATGACAAAAAAATATTGGAAATGAATACCTACATTCGGAATTGAACTCAATGAAGTATACATTATTATTATCTACCTGCGTTATATTATATTATATTATTACTACCATTGTATTATGTTTTTTCCTCCTTTAATATATTTTGTATAGTTATGTTGTAAGGCTCCTAGAAAGTTGCAATCAACATAGCATTTTTAACTGGTAAACTAGAATCTTTCTTTCTACCTACTTAAATAAATTTCATTTTAGAAATTCATTATGTAGTAAAATGTATGTTTCGTTTTAGAAATTTATTAGTCGTCAGAATAAACATGCTTATTATATTTTTGTATTTATTCAATTTATGTGCAAACAAGTGTACAAAGGCGAGTTTATCGCTGTATAGGTATATAAAGCAAGTTCTTTCAACCAACAACCAACCCAAGAAACTTTAATCTTCAAGTAAATTCGGAAAAAATGTTGTCTGTTGTTAAAAATATGAAGGTGGGCCGATGATATTGACCCAGTCGCTGGAAGGAGATGAGTCCAAAAAGACGAAAAGGCCTACTTTCAGCAACGGAGAGATGGCTGAATGGAAAAGAAGAAGACTTAAGTTAACCACAAATTAGTATTTTATACGACCGGTTTCGATGTGGCCGCTTCTTCCTCAGGATGGATGAAAACTTAGCTAAGTACATATGTAAAATGATCGAATCGTACTAGAATTGTTGTTTTTATGCTGGAATCTAGAAGCGATGTAATTATTTTAAAAGTTTTTTAAAGCTGGCAACTTATTGGAAGCGTATTTACCTACTATTCATTCCTCATAAGTTCCTCAGTTGATAAAATATGTATTGTATCTCGGATATATTTAATTCGAAAATCTTGGAATACATCATTATTTTCAATAGACTATGGTTTTTACATACCTAGTAGGTATCTACAGACTAACTTTGCGAGGGAAAATTATAATACCGTTTCTACAGAGCGACGACAATATTACTTTTAAAATCACCATTTCCTTTCACTAAGATAATGGCCAATAATAAATATTATTTATCAAACAAATCATCGATTACAAAGTTGTGTCTACACAGGCAAGTTAAATATAGAAAAAATCGCTTCATTACACTCGATATTTGTGTGTAGTGAAGCACAGTTTCATTTTTTTAGTAGGTACTTACTTTATTTCGATATTTTTCCATTAAGAGGACTCTATAGTGTTCGAAACATAGATTTGTATTATAATATATTAGATGTCGTAGTTAGCGAATTTAGTATAAATCGAAGTGAGTAATTTTTCTGGGGGATTTTTGACGTTTTGGTTCCAGACCACATCGTTTTTCTATAGAGAATAACGACTAATGTGAATTGTTTTCGGATTTATTTGTCTAAAAAAACATTTTAATTATTAAAGTTTAGAGAACATTTATCTACGATGTGTTGAAATGTAAGGAAAACTGAAATATGTTGCCAACCAAAACGTTAAACGCGCGATATTCCATGACTAACTTTTTGCACAGAGTACTACATCTAGTATATTATAATAAAATTCTATGGTTCGAAATAACGAGTGCCGGACGATTAATTTAAAATCGAACGACGCTTTATAGATTATACCATAGATTTTCATATAATATACTATACTATGATGTCGCTGATAGAAAATTTTGTATGAATCGAAGTGAGGATTTTTTCCGCGGGACTGTTGACAACAAGGTGGGCAGAAAACATCGTTTTTTTATAGAGAATAATGACTAATATGAATTGTTTTCGGATTTAAATAAAAGGCTTTGTTCATTAAGATTTAGAGAACAGTTTATTTATTTATTTATTTAATATTGTTTCTCGGGCAACTAACAGGTACTATGTCAAATATTAATTTAACATGCACCCAATAACAAGTTGCCACATTCTGGAGACTTAAACCAGACTGAAAACACAATTAAAACTGTGAGATATCTAACCAACTGAGCCACGAAGGCCGACAAAGGGTTATCTAGGAAGTGTTGAAATGTATGGAAAACTGCAATATGTTGCCAAACAAGAAATCATATCAATACCATAACCAACTCATCGTACGGAGTACTTCGTCTAGTATATAGTGTGGAAATCTTTGGATTATACTTGAAAATGACCTATGTATTCGAAATTCAAATTGTTTTTTTGTTTCGGTTCTTAATGATTTAGTTTAGTGATAAGCAAATGCAAGACCAAAAGCCAGACCTTGAGATTGGTCTTGGTCTTGCTTTTACAGATGTGGTTTTGGTCATGGTCTCGCATACTCGATCGAGTTTTGGTCTTGCAAACCCAGTCTTGATCTTTGTCTTGCAAGTCTTGCAGGACTGAATTACTGTAATCTATGGGTAGAAGAAATAGTACCTTTCATTCAACACGTTTTGTCTTTTTAGCAAATTAAACCTATAAAAATGAGACCGATTGTTGATCTGTGATATTTGCATTAGAATTTTAAAATATGCTATTTTGAGTCACCATGAGTCCACTGGAAATGATATCACACGATGTCTAAGTTATAATACTCGGTTAAATGTTTAATATATTTTATGAAAGTGTGTAAATTAATGATCACGAGACAAAATGTTCTAATAGTATGATATGATTAGTAGACAGGCAGTAAGTAACTAGAGAGTTATGCTAAGTGATTCTGTAACGAGATGAAGTACATGATGCGTGGATTCATATTGCTAACCAGATCTTACTGATTTTATCGAATGTGATTTGTTAATAAGCATTATATAAATGTCTTTGTATCAATGTGGGGAATATTTTTTTCCTAAAATATGTCTTAAATTCTTCTTTCAATAGATCTGGAATCAGTTTCTACAGGAATGTAGTCCTAGTCCTGGGAGGAGGATGTACAATGTACCAACCACCAAATGACAACCAGCAACTCACATTCACACAATTATAGGCAAGCATTACTAAACCTTGACGAAATACCAAAACCTAAGACAGCACAACAGGTCAGAAAAATTACGCCTACATAGGTCCTAAAATATTTAATCTCTTTAAAACTGACTTTCCATCCATAAGAACCTACTCACATATCAAATTGAAATCTATAGCAAACAACTGGTTAATTACTAAAGGAATATAAGAAACTGAAAATTTATTTCATATTACTACATAATTGTTTTACAAAAAAACAAAATTATATTAGTATTAACCCTTTTAACTACACAAAAATTTATTTGATACTACACTAAAACGTATACTTGCACCTCTGTCTCACTTCAACCTACCACTAAACCCTATAAAAATTAACTTACACTATGACGAATAAAAAATAATAGAACAGATTTACATAACGCTGATGACTTCAATTTTAGCTTTTCTTATTGTAAGTAGTATTATACATTTTACTTACTATTTTATCAAGTTACATAATATATTGTACCAACATCAGATATTATTGTACTTGTAAAAAAAGATTATGTATTAATAAATAAAAAATAAACATATCTTAGGTGGCCTTTCCAGTGGTCTTCGACTCTTTGTAGTTTCATGAATTGTAGCCTTTTGGGATTCATCCTTTACAAGTGGTCCATTCAGTAGCACCTTCTTTGCTAAATCGCAGGTTCAGCGGATTTTGTCATAGCACGGTGGAATACACCAAGAATTGTCATCCGTCCTAAGGAAGAAACGGTCGCTCAGAAACCAGTCGTTATAAATAAATCATTCGTGAAATCGAATACCTTTTAAAAGTTACATATATGCAAACATTAGATTTTTTTCCTGTCGAGAGTCAATAATACTTTTTGACAAATTTTAACATCTCAATAGAGACGAAGTTGGAATATTATAGGAGAACCAGGAACTCAAGGCATATTCAGGGCTTGTGCGAGAGCATGTCACATCATGTATAAAAAATCAAATTTCTCAATAGATGGCGTTACAAAAATTTTCTTCGTTACTTCATAGATGGCGATGGTGTTTAAGCTTATTTTAAAATGATCATTTTCTCATTATTAAAATATAAAGAACTTTCAAAGTTGTATTGATAAGGGAACTCAATGATTGGTGAACGTTGCGCATGTGCATGAAGTGATCACGTAGACTAGCCGATAACAGGTCGTAAGCAGGGCCGGATAAACGTGTTTTTGCGCCCGTAGCAATATATTTGAAACCGCCCCCCCCACATTTTTTTTGTATATTTACACCATACAGAAGAGAGAGAAAGAAACAATAATATATGAATAATTGATAGAAATGATTGAAAGAGATAAGTTAGTTTTGTTCCTAAACAGTGCCGGCGTTTGACACCAAGAAAATATATATGTATGATTTTAAGCGCCCTTTTTGAGACAACCGCCCTAGTTTCTTGTTCCTGCTTGTTCTATGATTTATCCGGCCCTGGTCGTAAGCCCTGTAGATGCCTTGATTCCTGGTTATCTTACAATATTCAAACTTCGTCTCTATTGAGATTTTAAAAAATTGTCAAAAAAATATTTCGTGGTTTAAAAAATGTACTTCTTCTTATACTTGTTGAAGACCACTGGTACCTGTTTGTGTTGAGTTTGCTGCCTCTTGTGACATGTACTCCCAGCTGTCCCTCCATCTTTTGGAGGGTCTTGCAGGCATATTTCTTCCCTCTGGTTACAACAGTGAAAAATATTGTTATATTTTTTTCTTGTGTTGTGGATACAGCCTATTTTTTACTATTTTTTTTCACTATTATTTCTTGATCCACTATCAAAAAGCACCAAATTACACCGAGGTGTCCATACAATTCTGTTCAAACATTATTTATGTCGTCTTTATCGTCACAAAATCATTCTAGTACGAATTTCAATTCATAATTATATGAAGCGTTTAACCGCGATGATTTGTCAAGCGAAGTCGTCTCTGTACCCACAGTCTTTTTTCCTCCGTCTCTTGCGTACTTTTGCCTTATCATAATGAAATATTTTATTATAGAATCGTATCAGACTTATAGGTATAATTACAACATTTCTATTTTCCGCCTTGTTGAGATATATCGCAGCGTTCATTACGTTGTTGGCTCTATATAGTGCAACTGGTGTGACGCGAGTCGATCGCAGTTTGTTTGCAATATAGGTACGCGATAAACTTTACGAATCATTCGGAATTGTCTTTTAAATGACAATAACATTTATTTTTCTATTGATTGAGATGTTCAAAAGTGATCATCAGTAATGATGATAAATTTTATAAATTAACGTTGACGTTTTTGTCGACATGATTTTTAAATAATAAGTGTGAATTATATCAAATAAATGTGTTATTTTACAGACGCTTAATGATCCGATAAAATTATATTTAAATTAGATATTGTGTACATCGCAATAAAAAAATCATCAAGATTAAATCATTGCAATGAATTAAATATAAAATAAAGAAAAAATGTAGGTACATTATTTATTTATAACATTAATTTAAAAAGTGGGAAAGGAAGTGTTTAAAATACAATCAATAGTTTTAAAAAAGTTTGAGTTAATAACACGAATACTAAATTAAATACTTTGATTACTTATTTGTATGTACACACATATTTGGTTGTTGAATTGATTTGATTTGAAATATCGAGATTAGTTTTGATTGTAAAATATCTATCAATTATTAATATTAAAGTGATTAGAAACTTTGTGTTTGATAAGTCACTATAAAGCTTATTGATTGAATACGCAATGATTGTGCAGAATATTAAAGATTTCAGTTGAGTTATTGATAACATCACTTAAAAAGCATCAATGCGTAAAAGACATTGTGCAAATAATGTTTTCAAAGAATGCAATGATCAGAGTGATTTAGTAATAGTGTTATACTTATCAATGAAATTAGCATTTTACAAATGTATGTATTGGACTGTGCTATACTAAGGCGCTACAAGAATGCAGAAGATACAATGAAGTGCATATAATATGTGCATGGAAGTGACTTTGGCCGCATGTGAACCAACGTGGAAGTAATGGATGTGTGTATAAATGTAATACATATTATATGGTACACTTTTATGTTACTATTGTATAGACAATCGGCTAATTTGCATGGTATTAAATCTAATTTCTCTATTTGCGTTTAATAATAATACGCAACAATTATTACTAGTTTCTCATTGTTTTATCACTGATTAATAAAAAAATGCATTACGTGAACTGTCAAAAGATTTTGATCGAATTATCTTATAATTTAGATGTTATAAAAACGGGAATAGTCTTATCAACAGGAAGTGGAGATCAAATAAAAAAATAAAAAACTCATTCGTCGCGTAGATTATAATTTATTTCTAGAACTTTTTTAGTATCAATTGTCGTGGTGTCTCGATCATTGATGTCGTTCAAATCGTGGTTGAAGAAAATCTACAGAAAAGTTAGGATGTGTCTCTTGAATATTCTACGTTTGCACATTATACAGAATCAAAGGCAAAAGAGGATGTATAAGAAATACACAGAGGAGTACATGAACGCCTACATTAAAAACCACAACGAGATCATGATGGTAAGATATGATGATCACTTTACTATGGTTCCCTCGTCTCCGGGGATGTCCAGCGAGACCAACATTTGGAGTACCTACGCGGAGAGCAAGAGCACAGGTTTCAGCGATAGAGGACGGACAGCCTCGGGCCTCTTCATTCCGTCGCCGATCGAGTTACAGATGAACGAGGAATTGCACTCTAGTGGGTGCAGGAGCTGTTGCTACTGCGAAGAGGACAGCGGGAGATTTTCGTCTTTCTGTTGCAGCGAATATATCTTCAACGGAGGACAGCACATTAACGGCAGCGAATGCCTCGGAGATTCTGGCTGCCTGTTTTATCCAGAAGACTGGAACGTGGCTGAGGAATCTCTGGTTTGCATGTAAGTAAATATTATATTTTGTAACATTGCATAAGTAATTCTTATCATAACAATAGCTTGTTTATTTTATTATTATTAACATTACCGTTGGTATTGTTTGAAGAATATTATGCAGTTGGTATGTCAGAATGCGGAATAATTATTGAAATGATGTGATGAACAGTTTTCCGGGTTTATCAGTATTTTTTAATCTCTTCGTGAATTCATAATCGGTATTCAATAAAGTATTAGACTCTTCAAAGTATTAGATTTCTTCCTATATCTATGGATTTCCCTTTTCAATTTAGTTCCCCAGTGCATGAAATTAGATCCGTCTTCTCCCAGTGGGGCGCAACTTGCAAGCAACAAAATTGTATATGGGAATAGTTCCAATCAAAATACCAACACAGAGAAACTAACAAACTAAAGATAGCCAACATTTAGAACCATCAAAACTTCAAATATTTTATGTAACTGTTTTTTTTGTGTAATTTTTGCATCTTGTGTTGTTTTGTTGACGATCGTGGCTTTCTATTACATACACGTTTTAAAACAGCTCTATATTTAGTTAGAAAATGTTTCTTTTAAATATGTTTTCATAGTTTCTGTATATTGCCGGCAATGTTATATTTTTTATGTTCTGTGATATAATCGTTTCCTTTATATTAAGATATATGAACTGCTGAATAAAGCGTAAATTAAAGGTTAAAGTTGAAGCTAAAATTAGGTTAATAGTTTGTCGTAGTCCTGGTAATTTGTATAACATCTTAAATAATAATATAATCATTACCGTATCATACAATAATTTATAAAGATTTATTTATGCATATAAACAACTTATTACCCCTAAAGCAGCGGTCGGGGAACCGGGGTAAATTACCCCAAATGGGGTAAAAATGTTTTTTTTTTGGGTAATAAGGAAATTTTTCTAGTTTGCTATTTCATAAACGTGTTAGTATTTTTACAAACTTAATTAGTTCAGGTGCTACTTACATCAAAAAGTCCCAATTTTGAAGTAATTGCATCAAACATGAAGCAACATCATTTCTCCAAAAACTGAAAGGGAAACCTGAAAATCTGAATTTTTGTTTGATCCAATTTGAGAATTTTATTTTGTTTGGCTATTACATACTTAATATTTTCATTTAACTTTTTTTTATTTTCCGTCTAAATAAGTCCAATAAATAATGTTTATTTAAATATACATGTCTTCTTTTCAAAATGGGGGAAAGGGGTAATATCGACTTGCGCAAAAATATTTTGGGGTAATGGTTAAAAAAAGTTCCCCGACCGCTGCCCTAAAGGATCATCGAATCAAAATATTATGCTAATGTGAGCATGGCGCGTCGTATACCCAATTGTAAAAAATATTATTTAATAAATAATGTATGTGATAAATTTTGTATTCGTTCACTTTGAATGCGTTTATTGCAAGTAACAGACATTTATAACCCGAAAATGAAATCTAGAAATCTTTTTCCAGATGAATAGGTAAATGTTGTTATTTTTACACTTGAGCAATTTATGGGTAAGCAGATTAAATTGAATGCCAAGGTAAAGAAAATAAATTTCTATTTTTAATTCCACATTCGAACTCTCGATCGTTATAAACAATTTCCCTTAAATTATAAGAAACTATACTTTCATTTGAAAACAAACAAAATATTTAACATAATATACTTTAATTGTATTTTTATAATTATTCTTTCGAAAACTTAATTTGTGTGCCTTATTTAAAAATAACAACAAAATCTATGCACTTTAAAATTTTGCTGTTATTTTAATTATATTTAAGTATATTATATTAAGTATTAACACCACGTTGAAAGCTTTTGAGATGTGGTTACATCGCAGAATGCTCAAAATTTCTTTGATAGATCAGGTTACAAACTCAGAAGTCTTTAGTCAAGTCAGAACAACCAGGCAACTCCTGTCTACAATAAAGGTCCGCAAAAATAAATTACTTGAGAAAACAACCCTATAATAATGTGTTTATCAGTGGGGTTAGGATAGGAAAAGTGGATAAGTTTACGTATCTGGGTAGCATAATCACTTACACCAATGAGATAAGCGTTGGGATAGTGTCGAATTCAGAGTGGCACAAGAACAGAAGTGACACTGAGAACATTCCTACCTCCAAAGTCCATATCGAGAAAAGTGAAAATCTGGGTCTATTATAACCTAATTAAACCGGTAGGGTGATTCAAAGTCATCGTGTATGAAATATATTACACAAAATATTTTTTAGGAATAAAGAATTCTCATTCGTGTTTGTGATTTTGTAATACGTCATACAGTATTTCTTAATGTTTCATAATTAATATTTTGAATTATCAGTTATGTCTCGATTCTCTATCTATATTCTCTAAATATTCATGTGTTATGTATGTTATTATTTATTATGCTGTCGTTACCTGATTTGATTATCTAAAGAACATAATATTTTTGAATAGTATTAATTCAACTACCTACTGTAACAACATTAATGATTTTAAAGCGGATTCGTCTGAGGAATAGTTTTAAAATTGTTGATAACTTAAAAAACAGTTTTTTCACCTATAGATTCTTATTGATTTAAATTATTATTCATAGAGTAGGTATACATTCAATGTGATAAACCCATTATAGGGAAAGCTTGTTCAAAGGAGTCTAACTCGTTATGGGAAATAGATTGATAATTTTGTTATTATTGACGATATGAAAAGTCACATTGTGAGAAATAGATCGAATTTTATACCATGTTGCCGACATACATGCATTCTTTGATAAAACACACAATTCTTTTTATTAATTTTGTATCAAAGCTGCGATAATTATATAGTATGAAATAATTAATATGATAATTTTTATCATCGATATTATAGCCGTGATACAGTGTTTAGCATACATAAAATAGATAACGATGAACTTTAGATAAAGTAAATATAAGGCTAGTAGGGAGTAAAATGAGATGCAAACAAACTGGCATAATCATTAACTTAACTAGGATCATAGAAGATAGAATTGTATGAATTCGGAACAATAGGAGATAACGTACGAGACGTAAATGAAGATAAAAATGAATGTGAAAATAGGATAGTGCAGAATTTTATTATCTTTGCCTTTCACAAATAGGGAAACAGCGTAATCTTATGAATTAATTACAAAAAGAAGAAAAAATGTACCATCGCTGATGTTTGTTGCCGCCATTGTAGAGAGTCTTTTGTGGTATTTTTTGGTGACGTTTTTACCGGGTGTATTTTTTAGTGGTAATAAAAAACGAAATCAAATAAAACGTGAAAATCGTGGTAATGACCATAGTACCTTTAAATATTTAAAACAATACATTAAAGAAACTCATTGTATCAACATATAAATATTTCATTTCTTCATTTTCTATCCATGGAACATATACAATATAATATGTATAATCTATACCTGCCAGCGTTTTACGAAAGGGACTGCTACAGTCTCAATTAAGTATATTATCAACTAGAATTATGAAAAAAATATATATTTAATTTAAAGTTTTATTTAAATATTCCGCAAACGCGACTCTCATTCACCGGTATCACTCTATGCTGAGCGTTATCAGAATGGTATATTATTATACTAAAAAATTGTTAGAAAATCGATTAATAATGATCACATAAGTTTGATCGATTAAAAATTACGTGGTTTGTTACATACATAAATATCTCTGTAATGTTACGATCGAAATAAGCAACGATTCGCCCATTAAGTTAGTTGTATGCAATATCGACATGTTGTGTTACCAAACATTTTAATTACTTAATAATATCATCCAATATATTTAACAAAACGTTACATGAATTTGGACGATGATTAGCGATTTATTTCACGATTCAGCAATATTTTTATCGTTAACTGAATATTTTAAAACGACAAGAAATAATTACACAAAAATTATGAATTAAGATTATCAAACCATGTTTATGTCAATAAAATTTACATACCATCACGGCATATCCACAATGTTGGGTAACCAGAAACAGGTTTGTGGATGTGCATACCTTATAAATGTATCCGTCTGGATACCCTGGACGGATATGGTCAGCAACACAATAGTTCTTCAAAGAGCTAGAGTGAATAGAGAGCTTCTGACTAATATCAAAGAGCTAGAGTGAATACAGAGCTTCTGACTAATATCAAAGAGCTAGAGTGAATACAGAGCTTCTGACTAATATCAAAATCAGAAAGGTATCGTATTTGGATCATGTGCTTAGAAGAGAAAAGTATGAATTGCTTCACTTGATCCTTATGGGCAAGATAGAGGGTCGAAGAGGTGTTGGAAGGAGACAAATTCCTGGCTCCGCAATATACGCGACTGGACGGGCATAAGAAGTGTTGGAGAGCTGTTTCGGACTGGGCAGTCCGAAACAGCCCAGGACAAGGACGCTTTCTTTTGGATGATAGTCAACGTTGGGGGGACCTTACATGACACCAAAAGAAGAAGAAGATACCTTTTAAAAAGAAGCATGACACATGCGTGTATGCCTACACACTAGTCGCGTCTCACCTACAAAGGCACTACACTTAGAATGGGTGGCGAACCTCATTGCTGATTATGTGAGATGTTATTGTTGCCTGGTGTAATTTCGATTACCCGACCGACTCTTACAGTACATCCGAAAACGACGATAATAGAAAAGAGTTTTGAATCTTTTTTTTAAAAAAAGACGAAAAAAATAATTATAATTAAAAATTTAAACAATAATGAAACATCACGTTTGAGTCGATTGCACAAAAACAAAGTCTCATATATAAATTAAATATTATCTCCTTGGGTTATTAACTTTAAGACTAATTGTCATGTACTTTTCATTTGAAATATTGTCGTTTTAAATATTTACTCCAGAAAATTAATGACACGTGAAAAAAAACACTCTTTTTGTTTTTATTTTGAGTGTTAAAATAATATTATAATTGATGCAACTAATCAACGTACGACAAAATCCCGTTTGATTTTTGCGATAACAGCTGGTACATGCTCAACTTATTTGATACTTTAATTTACATATTATAATATGATAAATGAAAACAATTAATTCTTAGATGATATTCCTTCTGCATCATTCAATTCTCTCCTGATTCTCATTGCTATGATCAGTTTTGTTTGGAAAAGGAATTATATTATACATGTTTAGTTGTAAATTGTATAGCACGTAGGCTAGGGACGAAGGTAGCCGATTGGAGTGTTCGGGTATCTCCGTAATATGCTCTATGAGTATTTAAACGAGATAAATAGGGCGAGACACTCTCTGATTTAGGGCTCTCACTTAGTGGATCTCACTAATACTTCTATATTTCATTAATTAATAAGTGTATATATATTTGAATACGTATTGTTTATTTAATAATATATTGATAGTACGATATACCACAGAAGCAATCAAACATACTTAACTAACTTGTTACTTCAAGTTGCTAGGGCTGGTTGGAAGCGATTGCTTCGCGGCAGTAGCGTAGCTATCTTACAGCAGGAGGGCCATGCAAAGCCCCCGTGCCCATTAGCTTGACAAGGGGTCCGAATTTCTAAACACGCTATACGAGTAAAAAAAATATTATCAGTCTAAAAATATCAGAGGTTAAAACAGTGTATACACAATTTAAATCATATATGAAAATAGGATTTTAAACATTTATTAATTTTTTGGGAAATATCAAAACAAGTAAAAATATTTTTTTAAATAGGTGAGTTCATTTTTTGTTATAAATATTGCTCATACTGTAGTTATATACACAAATTTTACTTTTTTATGCGTAGAAAACATTGTTGGCTTATTATGATTTTAAAACACAATATATAACCTCATCTATATGAAATTCTCATCATTTTCATTATTATTCAAAACTAGGGGCTCTGCCCCTGTCCGCTATCGCGGTCCAACCCCCAACGGCCGCTACGCGGCTTATTTCGCTTATTTGCCGCTACGCGGCAGTTGCGAAATGACTTTATAGAACTAAATATCGTCAAATATACCATTTAGGACATTACACAACATTTAAAAACTAAATATCTTTACGTGAAAAAGTTAAAATCGAGTAATAAACAGTATTTGTTTGGAAAAGGAATTATATTATACACTAGGAAGGTGTGACTTATCACAGTGGTATATTACTTACAGTGGCATAGTTGGTAAGCCGTTCGGTTTCTGTGCGGGCGTCCTGGGTTCGATTCCCAGCAGAGGAGAAATTTATTTAAATTTATTTCTCACGCAAATATTGCTTCTCTGGGCTGGAAACACTGGTTAGTTGGAAGAAATTGCCATACGGCAATAAACTCGCCACTTGCGCAGGGTGCAAGGAAGTGTTCATTATTATTATTATTATTATTTTTATAGTAAAAATGCGGAAATAATAAAAAAAAATATTTCGACAATGTTTTGAAAGAAATGCGTACGTTTGAAATTACAAACATTGAAAATTTGAATGTAACTTCGAAATATCATTTAAAACAGTACACAACAGTTAAGACTGAATATCTTTTTATAATAATACAATAATAACGATAAATTATACATATATACAATTAAATAATGCGATTAAACGAAACATTACCTGTCATCTTTTTGCGTATTATTATGACATATTGAAAGCAATGTTGTCAGTATTCAAAATGGATATTCCGCAGATTATTACGGTTAAAATTTATTCTGAATGTTTAAAATTCCTTACTTACTTACTTTCCGTGTCCGGAACACCATCATATTCGTAGCCCCCAATATTCGGCAACTCGGATTCCACTAGTGTTTGCTATCACTGTGTCTTGGTGCGTGCATGTCGCTCCTATCATGGCATGGGACATGACAGTAGGTGCACGTTGTCATGTCTGGCGCCACACTCGCATTTCTTGAGGTCACTGTAACAGCAGGAGACACCCGTTCTGAGCCTATTGAGTGCTCTCCATGTTGGATAAGGCAGGTTGTGTCCCACTGACACGTCCTCCGCGGGAAAATTCCTTTTTACAATAATATTGTCAATTTATGCAGGAAATACATTTTAAACGATTAATTTGTACTTTTTCGTATCAATTTATAATAAAAATTTCGAACGCGAAAATTGTTAAAGGAAAAATTATTTCACTGGCGATCCGTTGAAGGACGAAAAAAGATGGCGTACAGTAATTATATTATAGATACGTCTAATTCAGTAACTTTTAAAGAACGTTCCGGCCAATATAGCTGCGTTCCTATTCCATTTAGTCCAAGTTGATATTTTATAACGATGAAATAAGACCGTAAATCAAAAATTTTAGAACGTTCCTATTTTAGTTACAATTGTTACTGAATAGGGGGTACTATGGCAGTAAGCTTTATAATCTTTATTGAAAGATATTGGTAAGCCTCAGTTTTTGACCTAGTCAACATGAAACGTACTCTTTATATTATTTATATATTTGTTACTGATCTCTAGACCGTGTAAAACTCATATTACTACCGTTTTTTATGTGAACAACGGATTTAAAGTAATTGTAGGTAACTGTTATTAAAATAAGAAGATTATTATTATGTGTAGAAGTGTTTGTAAAATGAGAGAGAAACTGTTTTGAGGTTCATCCAGTTAAAAGTCTATGACAGTCGTTCCGGATATGACAGAAAATCGTGTGACGATGATTTATCATATTTTTTTAATATAATTAATTATCTTTTTTTTACTAACAAACTTTTAACATCTCAATTGAGACGAAGTTGGGGTATTATAGAAGAACCAGGAACTCAAGGCACCTACAGGGCTTACGACCTTTCATCTGCTGGTTTTCAAAACTTTCAGAACTTTCAAAAATTACATTGATAAGTGAACTAAATAAAAAAGCATAGTTAGTGAAAGTTGCGCAACCACATAAAGTGTTCACGTAAAAATTGTCAGTAAAAATATCATTTGACTCCCGACAGGAAAAAAAAATCAGATATCTGGGTGTGGAAATCTCTAGCCATAATGACCTTTACTCAGAAGTTAGAGAACAGACCAATAAAGCAGCCGCTAGTTGAGGATCTCTCAAAAATATTATCTGGCATAGCAAATATATAAGAACGGATAGTAAGGTCAGGATTTATAAGACATGTGTTAGACCAATCATGACACATATTCACTATGCAGTGGAGACAAGAGCCGACACGAACAGAACCAAAAACCTCCTACGAACATCGGAAATGAAGGTTTTAAGGGCTATCACAGGGAAGACGCTTAGGGACAGAATTCGCAATAACGACATTAGGCGGAACTGTGAGACCGAGGACATCATACGATGGAGTAGTGCTAGGAGAAGATTCTGGAGGGACCATATGTCAACAGGATGGACGCATCTCGAATTCCATCCATAGCGGCAAATGAAATCCCAACAGGGCATCGCCTCCCCGGAAGACCACCGAAGAGGTGGAGGGATAGCTGCACCTCAGCTTCACAGGAATAGCTCTCTCGAAAAAACAGATCTATGATCTAATATAAGAAGAAGAGGAAGGGTCTTTATAGGCACGGACGTAGCATTCTTTCAATATATGCTTGGTGCCTATTGTATTTGCTGTTAGATCGAAAAGAAAACAAGATCCCGATGGCCTTGATATGTTGTATCGTTTGATAGAGACGGCCGTTGCATATATTTCATCCGCACAATACGTAGCCATGAGGTAGTTACAGCGTTCGTGTCTACTTTGCAGATTGAAACATGGATGTGCCGTCGTTGGAGCAACCATGTACCAATTGACATCCAGGTTGTAGTTCTCCTATTGGCCTACTTTCATTATAAATGACTTGCAAAGAAATCTCAGTCAGCACGATTATCAATCGAGATACATACCACAATATACCTTAGCGATCAGCTAAGCTAATCGTATGGTTACCCTGTGCTCTCTGCATGGTTCTCGTTTCCGTTATGTACTTTTTATAACATGTAACCACACGCCATAATATCATTTATCAAAAGACACAATGCCAATGTCATTATATTATAGAAAATGACAAATTACATAATGACACCTTTGCTTCTGTAGATCAAAGTGTCATCTTTTGGTATTTTGTGACAACTCTACAAAAATTAGTCCAAATATAACCACATATCTACGTTTATGACTTTTGAAGACTGCTATAGTATCTAAGTACGCATATCATATTCTTTACCCACTTTTCACAAGTATATTTTTAGACTCTTATAACATACTCATAAAGGGTTGGTATAAATCAGAAATATTATATTTTCGGAGTTAACTTTGTGGAACATGTATAATAATTTTATTAATTATCCTTTAAATTGAAAAGAAGAGTTAATAACTTCTGTAATGTGAATGGTGTAGTACGATCACCAGATCGAAGAAGAATACTGAGGTTTGACAGGAAAACGATCGACGTTATAATTGTTTAAATCACACATATTTGAAACGACCGGCTTTGGTTGAAAGTAAAATAATCTCATAATATAATTATACAAAATACATATTATCCCGTAACAAAATATTATCCCGTAGAATATAAATAGGAACTACAAAAATGGGAACATTTATATTTTATCAGACAGCCAGGCAGCTCTTCAGGCCCTAGAATCATACCAAGTTACATCAAAACTGGTATGGGACTGTCTAATGTACCTACCTTGAAAGGCTAGGGGAACACAATAGAATACATCAAGTATGGGTACCTGGTCATAAAGGTATAGAAGGAAACGAGAGAGCAGATAGGCTAGCCAAAAAGGGATCAGGGCAACCTTTCATAGGACCTGAACCTGCAGTTGGCCTATCTGCAAATACGATTAAAAGATCAATTAAAGACTGGATAACAATCCAGCACAGCGAATTCTGGAAGACCAGTTGTGGACAGCGACAGGCAAAGGAATTCATCGAAGGGCCCTCTAAGAAAAGGACAAAGAAGCTGCTAAATCTTGGCAGAGAACAATTAATTATACTGGTTTATTCACTGGTCACTGCCATTTGAAAAGACATCATTACATAATGGGGATCGCTGATGAACCAAACTGTAGAAGGTACCAACAAGAGGATGAAACAGCCTCACATGTGATCTGCGAGTGTCCAGCACTGATGGAATCCAGACACAGACATCTGGGAGCCTTTATATTAAGACCCAGGGACATGGGAGGCATCTCAAACTGCAAAATATGGGACTTTATCCAAGAAACCGGAATGCTATTGAAATGACAGCCCTAAAGGGAGGTGCACAATACATCAAACATGGTCGCAGTGCTGGGGCGTAGGGTTCCACTCCAAACTAAAATAAATAAATAAAAAATCCCGTAATAAATGCAATCTTAATTATGCAATGTTTTAAGTTTTTGTTAAGATATTATTACTTGGAACGATTTCTGTTTACAGAGTGAAGCTCAGTTTCTACCCACTCTACCCAAAAAAACAGAAAGTAAAAAGTTAGAAATGATGTTATAAATCATGGATTCGGATTAAAACAAGCAGTGGAATTGATTATCTGTAAACAAATCGAATTATCGATTTTGTCGTAATAGAAAATAAAAGTGTAGACGAGTTGTTTCTTCAGTATTGGTAAACTTCACTTTCAATAAATGTTCGAAAATCTCTTGATTTTAATTTTAAAATGAATTGACAAAACAATTTTTAATCTTTAACATTTATTATATCAAATAAATGAACAATAATTAAATCACAATTTAATCCACTAGGAATCGAAAATGATATCGTGGAGTCGTTTGTTTTCTATGCTGGCGTTCTGGGTTCAATTCCCCTAATATAATTTTGAATTCATTCCTCACGGTAACAATGACTGCTAAACCGGTTGATTGAAAGAAATTGGCATTTGGCAAAAAGTTCGCTTTCGCTATTTTAAAGAAAATCTAAAATAAATAAACAAATCTGATTGATATAATAGTGTTCCATTTATATATATACATTTAAGGTTTTACGTGGTTTTTAAATTAAAACTAGAATTTCATTTAACAATAAAAATTACCAACAGATATTTTATAAGAAATTAAATTTTTTAAAAATAATTTAAAAGTAGAATTTTGTTTAACATTAAAAAATAACGGCATTTCGAACGAGACTCTAGTCATTAAACTTAAACATTTTTTTAGTGGTTCAAAACAATGATACAATAGATAATTTGACTTGTCTTTTTCAATGACATAAGAATAATGAAGATAACTTAAATTGAAAATTATTTCGACGAATGCCCAAACATTATTTTAATGACCATTTTCAAACTAAAGCAATACTTTATTATGACCACTATTATAAAAGATATAGGAAGGTACCTTTCTACAAAACATTTCTTCGTGAGTTACAAATTTTATCTTAATCGATTTTTCCACTGATTTATTATTCAGTTGATAAGATTTAAATACTTTAATTAGTTATGTTTGACCGAGTATATTACCAGAAACGATTTGTCTTTATCTCTTTAATAGTTTATTTTAAGTAAAAATAAAAATAACATAAGTAATTGTAATTTAATCAGCCCACCTTTGAATTCATATTACATGTATTCACTGCTGGTAACAAAACAATGAATTTAACCTGTCTAATGTGGCTCCTGAAAAGAGTCCTGGATATACAGAATATGTCCACGGACCTGATTCTTTTCAAATTATTATACGGTTGAGAGAGAATATTCTGATGTGGTGTTTTCATATTGAAAGAATGAGCTGCTAAAAAATATAAGTATATGAAGTAAAGATAAGAGCGTTTATAAAAAGTAAGAATCAACTATGAACGGTATGGCATGATTACAATAATAATGATGTAAATATGCACTTTGCTAAATACCACTTATTATGATTCACAAAGTCGTATGGCATGACTTTGTGAATAATATGAGAAACCTAATTAATCGTCCACTGTGTTTAAGACGGTGTATGAAGTGTATTTATTTGTAAGGTTACGCTGAGAAAAAAATAACAGAAAAACAATTTCATTTTCAAATGTCTTTGTGGTTTATTTTTAAACGGAATTCTCGTTATTTTCTACTGCCTTCCAAAACCTACTATAAGGAGAAGAATAAAATAACGAAAAAAGATATATTATATTATTTCGTGCTTTTTATAACACTTTTCGTCATACAAAGAAAATCTTTTTACCGTAACGTAGCAACTAATAGAACATTCTGTATAGGATGAATTATTATATTGATTGTGTTATCAATAATGAAATGCGATATTATGTTTTTTGAAATTAATTATTATATGGAGAGAATTATTATATGGAAGAATTTCTATCTCGGTCGCTCATATTCAAATTCTGTCTCCGCATTTATCTTGTCAACATCCGTAGTCTTGTCAATAAAATTAATATCATTATTGTTGCTTTTTAACCGATTATTTTTTGTTCTTGCTTTTGTATGTGTAGTCTTTTCTATTGCTTTTATTTTAGTATATAAAAAACATCGATTTAAACGTAGTAAGTAGGTACTTTATAATAAAATAATTGATTATACCGTTATTAAACTATGTGATTTAGTTTTAGTTTCGATGTAATTATAGTTTTATCTGTCGGCCCTGTTTCTGATGGCGATTTGATTTCTCCAGAAGTTTCTCAATAATGGCTCAGTAATATTGCAATATACAAAGAGAAGCGAAAATTTTGCTATCATCAGTGTAACAATAGTTGAACAAATTTCAAATTAATCGACTTCTTATTTATAAATTGGTTTTCCATTAGGTATGTATAATTAATCAACAAATCCGATACATTTTTATTTTTTAGAGAATAATAATAGTAAAAGTAGGATTTGCAGTTTATTTTACTTAACTCCTGATATTGAAAATGTTATCATCCGTCATTACCTCAATTCTCATTCGTGGTTCAAAAAATGATTATAACAGTTCAAATGATGATTGATACTTTGACGCATTTTTTTTTCTAAATCTTATTCTTATGTTGTGGCTTGACAAAGTATAATTGGATAATACCATTAAAATATTCCAATAAATCATAAAATATTGGGTTTCCATCTAACGGATAAAATAAAAAAAACTTGTTTTTCAAATTCTGTAAAGTCATTATGTTAAGTCATTATTAAAGGAAAATCGAGCTGTTCGTTTGGTGAAAATCTGGCATTATGTAATATTTGTATTGAAACATAATTAAGTGTCTACATTACTTATTTGATAATGTACCTTTATATTTCAGTATCTGATAATAACATATTATTAAGACTCATTGTATTCAATAGGTAGATCTGTCATACAAGAAATGTACAGAATATAATACTTATTGGTTATGAAATATGTTGGGTTATTATAAACAATACAAATAAGAAAGAATACCTTATTTTTGCTTATATAATACCTTGACCTGCAATGGAAGCAATGCGTTTCCGCAAAGATAATGTATTTTTATAATTTTTCTTCTTCCTTCGGCTATTTCTCCATTGTTGTATGTAGGCCTCTTCTTGTTGACTCTACTTATATCTTCTTCTTATATCGTTTTTGTACCTATTCACTTCCAGCGATGGGGACACCGGCCCACGTTGTCTGAAGCTGGCTTATTTAACTTTTCATATACCCGGTATCCGCTTCAGAACTCTGGGTGTCCACCTATCTATTCCCTGTGTGGCAATTGTCATTTTAGTTTGGTAATTCGAATCGATCGCATCGACAGATGCGCAGAACCGAGGACAGTGAAATCGTAAGACGCAGATAGCAGACGCCACCATCATGTGGGACAATTGCTAAGGAAAAGAAGATGTAACATCAATAACTCTTGTGTGCCTTCCGATTTATTTTCCCAGGATTACTGGTTAAACAAAATCTAAATAATTTATTTAATGTTGCTTCTCGGCCAACTAACAGGTAGTAACTATGTCAAATATTCATTTAACACGCTCCCAATAACAAGTTGCCATATTCTGGAGACTTACGATATTAATCGTCTCTCAGATCCAGACTGAAAACACAATTAAAAACTGTGTCTCCACCGGGAATCGAACCCGGGACCTTTGGATCAGCAGTCAGATACCCAACCAACTGAGCCGCGAAGGCCGACAATGGAGTAGTTATTAATTTTCATTGCTAGTAGAAATGAAAATTTGTTTATAATTAAGCTTAAATGTGATAATATAATTGGGTAGAACAATTTTTTCAACGCCTTCCTTCATAATATTTTCATTATAATAAAAATAGGATTGGGACTTTTATATTGTTCCTATACTGCGACCAATATGCGTGAATCCGTAAAAAACATTCTGGTACAGATATATACGCACATCTACCCAAATATATTAATTTTGTTACGATACTTGACCTACATATAATCTGCTCTAATCTGATTTTTTCATAATACACAATACTTATTAATATATCTTCACAAAAGATATCAATGCACGGTATTTCTGAAACCTCGTGTCCATGTTTATCAATAAATAAAATATTGTCGAAATAAAATAACTCGAATAAACATGCTTTTATGTTCGTTCATATTTCAAGTAAGCATTAATAAATTCATATATTTTGTCATAATGTATTGAAAAAATATGATTTATATCACAAATAAATGTAGAAATATGTGAAGTGCTATTCAGTTTTGTCATATCCTCTGTATACAGCAATATTATTTAATAATTAATTCTTAGCGCAAGTTCTATATCTAATATCATATTTTTTATTACAATGCAAGGCGTGCATCAATTCGTATGTAATTGCAAAACTGCATTTTTGTGAAGATTCTGAAATGCCTATTTGTTCAGAAGTGTGATAAAGTTAATTATACATTGAGAATAACTACACAGAATCTAATCATTATAACGAATCACAATTTGATTACATTCAATTTGTTTTGCAAAAATATACCTACTTGGTCGAATTTAATTCCATAATATGAAAAAAGAAAATATAAAAATTAATCGACATATATTTTTAGAAATACAGTAATCTTAATAGAAATACGGAGAAAATTAAATACTATAGATAGAAAGTGTATTAGGTAAAGTGTATACTTATGTAGTTATTAGTGCCTAAATATTTTTAATACGAAATATAAATGATACGTGTATGAATATTTTATTTTCATTTGTGTCAGTCCAACATTAACATTAATTTTATTACAGTCAAGATGATTTATTTGGTCAAAGAAATTCACCTCCCATGGCGTATATGTGGGTAAATAAAATACCATAAAAGTTTCTAAAAACCAACCGAAATTGAGAGTAAAATTTGAATTGCATGCAATGTAAAATGTTCACGATTATTTAATTAAATTTAAATTCTAAATTGCACGGATCATAATTCTACATTATAAAGTTTTACTTTAATTGTTTTACATACATGTATGTGCTGAAAAACGGGACGGATAGATAATAATTTAGGATACTAATTATTTATTAGTTGAGTTTATATACTTTATGTACATATTTATAGATATTTTTAGTCTACAATGTTACATTAGTTGTTTTTTTATATCATATTCTTCATATTCTCAACAAGTATCATCCTGATCTTTTTATTTCTCAATGAGTACCTACTCTTGCGTTTTGTGAGTCAAAGACATTGTCAATTCCTTTGAGTCAAAGCATTCAATTTGATTCCATTGGAGTTGAAAAAGGCCAAACACATAAGTACATTTAAAACGGAATAAAAAAAGTGTAAACACAGACAAAACATTAATCAATAAATAACTTTACGCAAACTTACAATGACAGACACACACGCGTACTAAAATCATACACAAATATTATATAAAATCATAAACTGCTTCAGAACAGGTTCTTAACCTAGTGAAACAGTTAACGTTCACATCTAGTTTTAAGAAATTTTGTGTATCTTTATTTGTATTATGTACAATTGTACTGTATTACAGTATTAATATATGAATTAATACTGTAATAAACTGAATTTTACAACAACAAACAAAATAAAATGAACTTATTTATTTTACACGAAATTATTTATGATAATTAAACAAACGAATAAGTGATAATCTATCCATAGATAAAAAGCATTTTTTTCTAAAAGATATTTGTTAAAAAATTCAAAACGCCCTTCCATATTATTTATTTTGAATATTTTTTTGAGATTGTGCGTATGTAGGTTACGATAATATATTTTACAAATATGCATTCAGATTGTAAAATAAAAAAATTGTTTTATTTTAAATAAATAAATCATAATAAACACTACCTACCTTGCACGTTTTGCAAGCGGCGATTTTATTACCATAATGTCATTTTTTTCCAACTATTAATTTCTTCGGTGTAATATTATGTTGCATGAGTGTACCTACCTAAATAAAAATAATAGTCACTAGAAATTGAAATGAAGATAGTTTAATATGAAGTTGTGATATTTTTAGTAAATTTGTGAATTTAAATAAAGTTAATGATGATGAAAAATTAAAAAAAATGAGCTCTATCAAAAGGTGATATATTAATCGTTTTTCACGCCATCTATGTTGAGTTTTCAAAACAAATTTAATATTGTGTCGATGATTGTTTGGTTAAAGCCTTTCGCTGTAACGAGAAAGTTGAATCGTAGCTCACCACAGAGTAAGATAGCTCACGTTTCTAACGACAAACTGATACATACTACTTCACTATTATCCAAGAAGCTTTAGGATTCAGTTGAAAGATGGCGTTCGAATTTTTGTTTAATTCGTGGAGGCTTGATAACCTCGACTAAGTTTGACTTCTGTATCGGATTATGGGTATGATTCCCAGTTGAAATTAAATTTACTTTTACCAAAACATATTTCACTCTTTTCGTGTTTCTCTGAAGTGGAACCCTCGGTTAGTAGGAATAGACTACCACTTGGCAATAAACTAGCTATATGTAACCCTATGCAAATAAATGTATATTTAAATTATTGACTATATTCGGGGTAGCAAAATACATATAGCAAATACTTACCTATCTATACATTAATAATGCCAAAACGCTAAAAATATAAATGAATTCTTTTTCTCTTAAACACAATAATTATTTATTACATCGTGATTAGAAAAAGATAGAAAAAATAATATCAAAAAATAAAATAAAACAAAACAACAATAAAAAAGATATAATCATCATATTATGCAAACTTTGAATAAAAAAAACTTATAATTTTATATGTTTATATAACATGAATAAATAATTCAATAATTATTAAGTTAGTATATAAATAAACAAGAAAATCCTACTGGGCAATGCCTGTTTGTATTCACGAATAATTGAAACATCAAAAATGAATGTATGAATGTGTCCTGTCAGGATCTGTTTTAGGAGCTAAAAAATAGTGTGATTGCCTCTTTACAAAGTTTTTTGATATTCATATAAAAATATATATTGAGCTCTCCATATTTCCACAAATTCAGGAAGCAAAGGATTACAGATTGTGAAACATAAGAAGATTGCCAACCTTTCAAAAAGTATATACTGACAAATGTTAGTGTTGACCCCAACCCACTCGTTTGTAACTGAATTTTGTTAATCTTTAAGCAATATTTGAGTTAATCTGTCGGGAGATCCACCTTCTATAACACGTAAAAACTGCTATGTAACCGAGATCTATAGCATAGCTAGTACAAGATGGAGAGCTGTCAAAGCATATATGTTAACGGTACTGTTGTATGGAGTGGAAGGTTGGACTCTCAAGGTTGGAGGGAAAAATATAGCGAAGACGGAGAATGAAAGAATATCGTGGCTCAACAATCTCAGGTACCCAGTGGTTAGGGATTCCGGGTGCGGCGTTACTAATTACTGCAGGGGCGATCCTAGAACCTTCGGACTAACTGTAGAAGCATATTTCCTTTAAATCCCTTCCATGCCATTGTCCCCTCACCGATGTATGAGAATTGTCACTTGTCAAAATAAATTTGGGTGACAATAAGTGTCAAGTGAAATTAACCAGTACAAGTTTGAAGACCACTGCGTGTGGATGTGTGCACAAAAAAAAATAATCAGTGAACCAAAGAAGCATCGGTGAGATAGTTTAAAAATACAGTCCACTACCTACCATCTAATACCCATCACCTGATGTTTTCTACATAATATTTTGGCCCTTCTAACCGAATTTGAAGTGTTTTTTTGTGTTATTTGTTGCGAATTCTGCATGTTGCGGTGGTTTCAAATAGTAATTTGTAGGTACTCAATTTTGTTACAATATTGTGGTGATTAATTATCACATAATATTATTTTGTGATTATTGTGAGGTATAATAAGGTACCATATTAATGTTAATAACATTATTGTGAATGCAGTCGGGTAGAATAAAATACCACATTATTATTGATACAGTGAATTTGTGTTTGCATGCAATTATAGTTTATAAGTATAAGTTTAAAGTTTTAAAATGGCTGATAACATTAAAGCAAGGATGTTAAATGCTATTTCTAGAATTAGGAATACATATGAATTAAGAGATCTGTGTGAAAAAGGCAATATCGAACGAGATGAAATATTTTTAGCTAGGTGTCAGAGAGTTGATGAATGGTATAAATTGGTCAATGAATTAAGTGACAGCTTGATTGGAATATATACTGATACAAAATGTGATACAGAGTTGAGTGAAATAATTCAGAAAGGTGACATTATGTATTTTGAAATAATGAGAATTAAAAATCGTTTATCTAATGGTGTGAAAATAAATGCAACTGATGTATGTAATAAAATTCAGAGAGCTCCTATAATAAATTTACCTGGTTTTGATTCCAACGTCGAAAATTGGAATTCGTTTCATGACATGTTTGTGTCATTGATTCATGATAATATTGGATATACAGACATAGAAAAATTTCATTATTTGCGAACGTCCATAAAGGGATTTGCATCAACATTTGTTAATTTACCACTGATTAGTGATAATTATAATATTGCTTGGAGTACATTGTGTGGACATTATACTAATACAAGATTACAATTTGAATATTACATGAATAAAATGTTTCAATGCAAATCTTTAGTTGGTGAAAATGTAGGGCAATTAAGCGAATTATATCATACATTTAATGAAAATATATTAGCTCTGTCAAATATGAAATGTGAAAAAATGTTAGATCAGGTATGGGGATTTATATTTATTAATAAATTAGATGAATCTACACGTCGAATAGTGGAAAGTAGATTAGATATTCAGGAAATTCCTTCAATAAATAGAATATTTGAAATAATTCGAAGTCAATTGCAAGTATTAAAATTTTCACGTCAGAGTAATTCACAAGTAAAGCGTAATAATTATAATCATAAATCAGACAAAGGGTTTGTAGGTAATATTCGCCAACTTGAATGCTATATGTGTAAGGGTAGTCATACGATACACAATTGTGACACATTTATTAATAAAACTGTATCAGAGAGAAAGGATATTGTCTCTAAATTGAAATTATGTTTTTGTTGTTTTGGAAAACATCTGATAAAGGATTGTAAGTCTAACAAAAAGTGTCAAACTTGTGATAGGAAACATAATGTTTTATTGCATACTGATAATTCATCGGTAGTAGGTATTTGCCATAAAGGGATTCGGGGTAATGAATCTATTGGTCAAGTGATATTAGGAACAATTATAGGATATGTCCAGGGAAAAGATGGGCAATTTTATAAGGCCAAGTGTTTAGTTGATTCTGGAAGTCAGGTTACTTTGATGTCTGGGAAGTTTTGTAAGAATATAGGATTCTATACAAAAGGGCATTCTGTATCATTGACAACGCTGTCTTCTACTAATATTGATGTAAAGGGTTCTATGCAATTTTGTTTATTTAATAATAAATATAACAAGTCGCTATTTGTAAAGAGTGTAGTGGTGGATGCGCTTCCATCAAACTTGCCTAGGAGAGATTTATCTCATCAGTGTAGAGTTTTGACTCAAGATTTAGAATTGGCAGATAATGAATTTTGGAAAAGCAGTAATATTGATATATTATTAGGTGCTGACATGTATGGAAAATTGTTTACAGGAAATTGTAAAAAATTATCAGAAGATTTATATGCATTTGAGACCATATTTGGGTTTGTAGTTTTAGGTCAAGATTTTGTACATGATAACAATGAGTTGTTAACATGTTTTGTATCATCTGATGTGTTAGATGAAAAATTAAAAGGGTTTTGGGAAATAGAAGAGGTAAACACAGTATCAAGTAGTAGGAAAATGTCACATTCGGATGAGGAATGTGTTCAGTTATACAATGATTTACATTATCGTAATGACGATGGTAGATTTGTAGTACCGCTCTTATTAAAAAAAGATATTCACGTACCATGTGTTGGTACTTTTGGTTTTGCTCTTAAAAGATTAACTAATATGGAAAGAAAATTTTGTAATAATTTGGAAATTAAACTTGAATATACAAAGTTCATGAAGGAATATGAGATGTTAGGACACATGAAAGAAGTTCCTTTACAAGGCGATCCAAATGTATATTATATTCCTCATCACTGTGTTCTGAAACCTGATAGTTTATCTACTAAATTGAGAGTTGTTTTTGATGGCAGTTCTAATACGAACGCAACTGGTGCATTAAACAAATATTTACATGTAGGTCCAAAGTTGCAAAAGGATATAATCGAATTATTGTTAAAGTTTAGAATCTATAAAATCGGGTTTTCTGCTGACATAACTAAAATGTATAGACAAATATCTATCAGGCATGAAGATAGAAGATATCAGCATGTATTGTGGCGAGAAGATCCGTCACAACCTGTCAAAGAATATGAGTTATGCACTGTGACATATGGTTTAGGAAGCTCACCCTATAATGCAATTCAAACAATAAATCAGTTAGCTTTGGATGAAAGTGATAAATACCCATTAGGTGCTAAAGCTCTTCATAATAGTACATATGTAGATGATATTATATGCGGTGATCATAATATTGAAGATGCTATTATTTTACGAGATCAGTTGATTTCTATTTTACGAAGTGGTTGTTTTGAATTGTCAAAATGGGCAACTAACTGTCCTGAATTTATTCAAGATTTTAATAAATCTGATAGCAGTGTGATCTGTTTTGCTGAAGACAGTAATCATATTAAATTATTAGGAATTAAATGGGATTTTGTGAATGATGTTTTTAGTTATCAGGTTAAGAAAATTGATATTAAATATACAAAGCGTATGATTCTATCGGTCGTTTCATCGATATATGACCCTGTAGGATGGATCACTCCGTTTACATTTTTATTGAAAAGTTTCATTCAAAATTCGTGGAAAATGAAATTGCGATGGGATGATATTATTCCAGAATCCATGAAAGTGCAGTGGAATAAAATAGTTGATCAAATGTCTTTATTAGAGGAATTTAAATTGAATAGGTTTTTTGGAACAAGCGTTGATAGTCAGTGTTATTTAGTTGGCTTTTCTGACGCCTCTAATGACGGATATAGCGCTGTTTGTTATTTGGTTACTGAGGATAGTAAACAAATATCTCTGGTGACTGCCAAGTCTAAGGTTGCTCCAATTAAGATGCAAACGATACCACGCTTGGAGCTCTGTGGTGCATTATTATTATCAAAATTAATTAAATATACTTTATCTGTATTTCAAGATACAATTATTATAAAGGATGTATATATGTACACAGATTCTAGTATTGTTTTGTCGTGGCTTAAAACACCATCATATCTATTAAAATTATTTGTTGCAAATCGAATAGAACGTATTTGGGAAAACGTGCCTCATGGAAAATGGTTTCATGTGAGATCTCAATGTAATCCAGCAGATTGTGCATCTAGAGGATTATATCCAGAAGAATTAGTTGGTCATACGTTGTGGATAAACGGTCCAGAGTGGCTGTTAGAACCTGTTGACAGATGGCCACGGTGCGATGATTATATTGTACCTGCGCAATTGCCAGAATATAAAGGGTTAGTTAATCAATCTAATGCTTTAATTTTAGAAGATAAAGATAGATTAGGATTGTATAACATAACTAATAAATATACAAAGTTAACACGTGTAGTAGCTTGGATTTTAAGGTTTAAAAATAATTGTCTGTTGAATGTTAATAATCGCACTAAAGGAGATTTGTGTAATAGGGAAATGGAAATTAGTTTACAAGCAATTATAAAATATGATCAGAGTTTACATTTTATGAAGGATATTAATATGTTAAAATACAAAAATCAATGCGATAATCCTCAACTGCAGAAGTTGAATTGTTTTATAGATAAACAGGGACTTGTCAGAGTGGGCGGAAGAATTAGATATTCTGCACTACCCGATAAAATGAAATTTCCAATATTGTTGCATAAGCATAGTGAGTTTGGAAAATTATTGATAAATTATTTTCATATATCATATTTGCATGTGGGTCCCAGATCACTGCAACATTTAATACAACGGAAATATTGGATTGTTTCAGCGAGAAATAGAATTAAGTCTGTTTTGTCAAAGTGTCTTGTGTGTAAGCGATTTAGTATTTCACCAGTGCAGCCAATAATGGCTGACTTGCCAGCTATTCGGGTTACTCGTCATCGACCATTCATAAACGTATCAATTGAGGAAAATAAACGTCGCAATTCGAAAACGTATAAGGCATACTTTTGTGTTTTCGTATGTATGACTACAAAGGCCATACATATTGAAATTGTCAATGAATTATCTACTAGTGCATTTATTGCTTGCTTAGAGAGATTTGTATCTCGACGTGGTTTATGTACTACAGTATATAGCGATTGCGGAACAAATTTGGTTGGCACACGTAAATATTTGACTGGAGTTTTTAAATTTTATAATGACTGTATCCAGGATACAGATTTTCGAAATTTCTGTCTCGAAAAATGCATCGATTGGCATTTGAATCCTCCTAAAGGTCCACATTTTGGTGGCCTACATGAGATCAACGTAAGATCTATAAAGTATCACTTAAAGCGAGTTGTTGGCAACCAAGTGATGACTTATGAGGAATTTAATACAGTATTAATTAAGATCGAGGCGGTAGTGAATTCCAGACCACTTGTTCCAATGTGTAATGATATTGACAGCGTAGATGCCTTAACGCCAGCTCACTTTATTATAAGTGAGGTATTGGTTGGTATTCCAGAGTATGACGTCACAGATATTAAATTGAATAGGTTAGATAGATGGCAGATGATCACAAGAATGTATCAGGATTTTTGGAAACGTTGGAGTGTGGAATACCTCACTTCACTTCAACAGCGTAAAAAGTGGTTCACTTCAGTGCCTAATATACAGGTGGGAGATTTAGTGTTAGTGAAAGAAGAAAGGTTACATCCTTTACAATGGAAATTGGGAAGAATTGTGGCTACCATGCCAGGAAAGGATAATATTGTACGGGTGGTAAAAGTTAAGACAAAAGAGGGAATATTTGTTCGACCTGTTGTGAAAATATGTCCCTTAGATGTTTAATAGAAATAGTTAAGAATAATGTTAGTCTTATAGTTTTAGTTGGTTATTATAACAATTAAGTTAAATGTGTTTTCGTTATGACAGAAAGGTCTGTCTATTGTTTTCATTGATATAGTCTGTGAACTATCTTTTTGAATTTTTTTTAATGTGATTTTGTTTTGGATAGTATGTTATTGAATTTTTTTTTGTGTGTTTGTAATTTCATGAATTGGACAATGTGGAGTTTTATTTTGTGATGGCTGCATTAGTGATATGAGTTTGTTAAAGGTTAATTTTGTTTGTGGCCACCGTGATATGTACAATTCGTCAAATTTTGTTTAAAATTTGAGTGGGCGGTTATGTAGAAGCATATTTCCTTTAAATCCCTTCCATGCCATTGTCCCCTCACCGATGTATGAGAATTGTCACTTGTCAAAATAAATTTGGGTGACAATAAGTGTCAAGTGAAATTAACCAGTACAAGTTTGAAGACCACTGCGTGTGGATGTGTGCACAAAAAAAATAATCAGTGAACCAAAGAAGCATCGGTGAGATAGTTTAAAAATACAGTCCACTACCTACCATCTAATACCCATCACCTGATGTTTTCTACACTAACAAAAAACAGCAAACCCTGGAAGAAAATTGGAATATTTCGAAAATTTAATGTTTTATTTATCATCGATGTTCTCATCAAGCACAAGATTGTAATCTTGTTGATGAGGCACTGCAAGGAAAAATATGTAAAAGTGTTATTACTAGTGAATTTATATCTTGATTTGTATTATAAAATTATGTTAAATAAATAAATAAATAAATAAATAAATAAATAAATAAATAAATAAATAAATAAATAAATAAATAAATAAATAAATAAATAAATAAATAAATAAATAAATAAATAAATAAATAAATAAATAAATAAATAAATAAATATATAAATAAATAAATAAATAAATAAATAAATAAATAAATATATAAATAAATAAATAAATAAATAAATAAATAAATAAATAAATATATAAATAAATAAATAAATAAATAAATAAACAAACAAACAAACAAACAAACAACCAACAAAACAAACAAACAAACAAATAAACAAATAAATAAATAAATTTCTATGGACCTGAAAAATATCTTTAAAATCAAATTCCAAAATAATATTACATTTGTTGCCCTTCAAAGCATCGTATCTACAAACGGTTTAATTTTTGTAGTGTGGTTGCAATAAAATAAATAAATAAATATTATTTCTTGAATTTCTTCACATAATATTCATAGGCAAGCCAAGATTTTCGGCATCTATAAGCAATTCCGCTACGGTTAATTAGGCTGACGCAGGAGCGGCACAAGAAGAAGAAGACAAAGTTATAATATAAATTCCAAGCAATATCTGTATAATTACATACATAATCGTTCGAATCAATTCGTACAGCACAATAAAATAAATAAAATCGATTCCTACGATAGTAAACAAGACCTGTTATGTCCGTATCGCAAAAGTTGCTTTGGTGAATTGCTCTGATAAAAGAAAAGAAATTATTATGAGTTCAATGATCGTGTTAAGCCGAGAAAAATATATACCTAAGTAATTAGTTGTAATATTATCGCTAGGTGTTTGTTGGAGAGAGGTGTCAACGAACTGGTCTTGTAATATCATCAACAGAATATATATTTATCTATCTATTTATACAGAGTGGTCTGCAGATATTGTAGGTGCAGATTCCCTGACTCGTTATGAGTAAACCTTCAGATAAGGTCAAAATAAACTAAAGGCGCAAAAATATCGTGTTTAAAGATTAATTTTATAAAAGTGAAAGTACAAATAGCTATAATTGTTATACATAGTACGATAACGATTATACAATTATCAATCAAACGAGTTTAGTCAAGTCGCTATTGAACCTAACAAAAACAAGTGGGTTGTGGCCAACGCTAAACTCCTCACTAACAATTCACTCCATAAAGTATTCAAATGAGTTTGTTCTATATTTTTTAATTTAAATATTTTATTATGAAAACTATATATGGTTTTATATCATTTAATGTAAATAAATAAATGAATTATTTATTTCTCGTATCGTAAACAAAATAAAACATTATCTGCATAAGAAAACGATTGGGTTGTGGTCATCGCTAAACTCCTCACTAACAAGTCACTCCATTAATTATTTAAATTTTGTATGGAAAATTTTTAGCATTTTCATTAAATGAGTTTGTTCAATTATTTTTTTATTCAAATATTTTATTATGAAAACTTGATGATCCTTCAATGCCATTTTATGAAAGTTGTGTCATTTTACCAATTTGAAAATAAAAAAATAAAATTTTAAGTTTTCTGAGGTTGAGGTTACTTTAAAATATTCGACGTTTAAAAAAATTGAGAAGCACTATACAGTTATCCTTCAGGATCTAATGGGGTCTAAGCGAGTATTAGCTTTAGGTACATATTCGCAAAATTTGAAAAGAATCGAATGATTACTTTAGTCTATAATGATAAAGAAAAATAAACACGCCGCGCCGTACATATGTAGCACACAGTACATAGCATATAGCACACAGCACATACCACATAGCACATACACACACACGCACACAGATACATTATAATGAAACTTTCAGAATACAATCTCAGCATGATACTAGTTGATAATCTGCAATAAAAAATAGCCTTAAAATTGCGAAATCATAACTCCCCATTAACTCTTGGGATAGTGAGGGGTAAAAATAATATTGGAGATCTACGTACACATCATACTGTTTATTTGTTGTCGTATTTTATTGCATCCCATATATTTTTCTATACGTTATTTTATGATAATAGCGACTCGCGTGAGCGAGTTGCTTTATAAATTGAATGTAAATTGAGTGGGCTCTCACCCAAGTGTCCTAGACCAGGGGTGGCGAACCTTTTTGGGTCCGCGTGCCAGAAATCCTCAAATATTATTTCTCGATTGTCTGGCGTGCCTAAGCAGTAAAAAAATAAACAAAATAGAAAAAATAAAAAATGAGTTTTTTTGTTGAATTTTATTAACAAGCTTTAAAATTACAATAGATTTTCTTTAAAATAAAATCGTAATCACTAAAAGTACACATTAATTATTTATCAATGAGATTTTTTCTGTTGTACATTCGATGACAATTTCTTAATATCTGGTTCATATTTCGTCACTTTTAGTAATACACACGACCAACTGGATTCATCAGTCATTCTATTCCTTGTATATTTTATTTTATGTAATTAATTTCTGAAAATAATTACTCACAAGCATAATACGTAGATGAGAAAATTGATAATATTGCTCTCGCTAGTTTTTTTAAATCGCTAAAGACTTCTGGAATGGCGTTCCAAGTTCTCATTATTTCTTCTTCTGCATTTTTATTATTTATGTTCGATTTCAATTAGGTATTTCCACTTTCAATTAGGTATTTCCAAATCATTTCTCCAATCAACAAATTTTTGTTTCCATATCGAACTCGATTGGAATTCGATAAATTGCATTTCAATGTCTTCTAGATTTAACCATTCGAAAATCTCCAAATTGAAGTGATAGTGTGTCTTGATATAAAATAAATTTGAAGTCTTTTCAAACGTCTTATTATCCATCGCACATTGCTGTACATAAGTAAACCTTTATAGACTGAGTTTACCTCATTTAATAATTCTAAAAATTTTCTTTTGTTTAATCCGCGTGCAGATATTATATTGACCAATTTTGTTACAAGAATCATAACATCTTCCAGTGACTGAAATACGTGCTTTGAGCATAAAACTTGCTGGTGTATAATACAATGAAAGCCCAGAACGGAATGTCCAATACGTTCAGTAAATAAACTGATCTTTTTGCCGACGACAGTAAATTATATAAACAAATCTCATCTACACATGACTGCTCACTGCTACAACAGGATTTAAATAACCTTTTTCGCTACTGTGAAAAAAATCAATTATATATAAATATAAATAAATGATTCTCAATGAGTTTCAGTAGAAGCAGAAATGTAATTAAATTTCACTACACTATTAATAATAATATATTGTCGCAAAAACTCGAAGCGAGAGACCTAGGCGTTATCCTTGATAACAAACTATCATTTATTCCTCATATTGATTCTGTCGTAAATAAAAGCTACAGAAACTTGGGTTTCATACAAAGAATAACCAAATCCTTCAAAGAAACAACCTCGCTAGTTCTCCTATTTAATGCCTTCGTTAGAAGTCATTTGGAGTTTGCATCAACCGTATGGAGCCCTAGTTACAATATTCACATCGATAGAATTGAGAGGATTCAGAGAAGGTTTGTTAAAACGCTTAATTTTAGAAAAAAAATTTACCGCCATGATTATGACCAATCTTTAAAATTACATGGGTTTATATCACTTGAAAAAAGAAGAAAGATATCCGATGTCTATCTGCTTTATAAAATACTTAATAACCTTGTAGACAGCTCTTACCTACTCCAAAAAATTTCTTTCAACTGCCCCATGAAAACAACACGCCAAAATCACCTTTTCTATACACCATACTGCAGAACAAATTACGCACAGAATAATTATATCAACAGATGCTTAAATTATTACAATAGTCTTGACCCCCAACCTGATATATTTAACTCCACACAGACATCGATGAAACGCCAATTACGCGCAGTTATTGGTAATATTACTGGTTAAAAATCAAACCTACTTTCCTTAAACATTCATCCCTTCCTTATCAACGCTTTCCTATATCCATTATCCTTCCCTTTCCCCCACATACACTCACCATCTTACAATGACTACCCAACATTAATAATGTATAATAATTTAAATATGTGAAACTTTATAATTGGCTATTTATTTTGTATTCTCATTTGAAATTAAGTATTATAAATGTATAGCTGTTAAGTTTCCAAACAAATGAAAAATAAAAAAATAAATAAAATAAATAAATAAAACCATTTTCCTCTCCAGTCATACTGCGAGCACCATCTGTCGTTACTGATACCACTTTAAAAAATATATTTTAAAATATATTTTAAAATAAATTAATAAACTTTGTTTGTTTCCACTAGTTATATTTTTTTAAACACAACATGTTTCGATAACCTCCGTTATCTTCCTTTCAGTGAGTGCTTTTACAATTGCATTGCAAATATCGATTATTTTTGTTGTTGTTGCTGTGATCAATTAAAACTAAACTGATAATTAAAACTAAACTGATCAATTCTTTAATTAATAATTCACGGATTATTTAATAAAAATTTAATATTTTAAAATTAAAAATTAAAAAAAAAATAACTTAGAAATCCTTCGCGTGCCATCCAAATTATCAAACGTGCCACCTCGGGCACGCGTGCCCTAGGTTCGCCACGCCTGTCCTAGACCGTACGGCAGACCACCCTTTATATGAAGATGTGAGATTGTTGTTTAGATAGATTTATTGCATAAAAATCGTCTACTAGATGTTAACTATATTCGTCATCGAATCTCCAATATAAATAACGGTTTTAGATTTTACATAAATATTTATATCATTTTATTATACCGCAAAAATAATAAGATAACACTAAACCTATGACTCCCAAAGTTGTCGATTTTGACTTTCAGGCACTCCAATAGTGATGAGCAAGAACGATACCGGGGGTGTTCATGGTCATGGTCTTGCATTCATACTTGGTCGAGTCTTGATGTTGTTAATGATTCTTTTTGGAAAACTTATTGTTTTTCTGTTAATGGTCAGTGATAACAATAAAAGTCGATGAATATTAATAGAAAATATTCATTCATATTTTATTATAATATTTGTAAATGTAACATAAATATGCACAATGTACAATGCAAAGTTATATAATAATAATGTATATTTTTATTCCAGTCTATGAGCAAGGGGGTGTAATGCTACACAAACCACATTTTTTACATAAAACAAATTTGACATACAAAAAGAAGACATTATAATAAAAAAAACTCGTTACATAATAATACTAAAGAAAATTTTTCAGCATTTTCCTGAAACGAGTATATATTACGTCATTTTATCAAAGTGATGTGCCTTTTTAGCATTTTGAAAATAATATTTTTAAGTTTTCTAAGCTCGGGGTCACTATAAATTGCGATGATACTTTTAGAATACAATAAATATTGTGATGAACATACACAAATATTAATTGTTATGAAACTTTCTGAATACAATTTCAGCATAATATTAGTTGATAATCTGCAATAAATAAAATAACCTTAAAAATTGCGAATTCATAACTCCTAACTTCTTCTATAATTCCCCTTGGGGCAGTGAGGAGTTAAAACGATAGTCCAATAAAAAATGGATTAAAAATCATAGATAATTTAATCTTGTTAGATCATACAAAAAAAAGTAGAATCTCAATCGCTAAAAATAAAATCTCAATTTTTTTTCAAATTCAAGTCGGCATTTGTCAAGCCGGTTCATTGTGGTATAAAATAATTGGTCTGACAGACATGTTAAGTCTGTCAAACAAGTAAGGCAAACTGTGCCGCGTTGTACGTAGAGCTCGACAGGTGAGAGAATACGGGTGACAGTTTTACACATCATGGTTGCAAATGTCAGGGCAAAAGAAGCACGCAATATGCTACACAACGTTTTTCGAATGTCAACCAATTTTATAGGTTGATTAAAATAAAATTATATTCCTGTACTAAAATTGGTTTCTTTATTTTTTTATTTTATTTGGAAAACAAACAGGGTACAATGTTATAAGTAAATAATATAATATGAAAATATTGAAAAAATACGATTAGTTTACACACAAGAGTAACAAATATAAATTTCACATAAAAATGAGTAAAGATAACAAATACAATACTAAATATTAGGGGCGTGCCTAGAACCTTCGGACTATGCAAACCCTGAAATCAAATGTTTTTTAGCATCATTGTTCATTCCAGTGGCCACGAATAATATTTTTTAAATCACATGCCAAAATAATATTTATTTTTGTGGACCTGTAAAGCATCGTATCTACTTATGGTTCAATTTTTAATCTTGTAGTATGGTTCCAATAAAAAAAATAAAAAAATATATTAGTTCTTGAATTATATATTCATAGGCTGCGCTAGACATTTATTTTAGGTTTGAGAATGTCCAATACCCTGTTTCCACAGTTTACCTTCTTGGGCTGAACTCTCCTCAAGTTCATGGTTTAATATTTAAATCGATTATAAAAAATCTGACTATTATTTAATTCTTTTTTTTTATTGACTTCATCTTTGTTAACTAATGTTTCTGATTAATAACGGCTGCAACATCCTTTTATGGGTGAAAAGCCTTAAGAGAAAAAAAAATATTCATAGGCAAGCCAAGATTTTCGGCTTCTATGAGCAATTTCGCATCTGCTACATATATGTACCATATATTATGTAACTGTATGTGTTTTATGGTATTATGCAGATATGTGTTATATTGTATGTATGTATGTGCGAGATAGATTATGGAGGAATGTGATTATTGTGTGTACTATTTAGCAAATTTTGTTTTTAAATCTGTTATGTATTATTAGGAGCAACTTTAGTCAACAAATACAACAAATGTGGAGTGTTTGGAGTGTTTAGATGGGTCGATGGCAGAGCGGTTAGCGCGCTGGGCTAGTAATCCAGTGGTCGCGAGTTCGAATCCTGCCTCGACCGATTTCGTTCACCTATAGCACAAACATTTATTTGCTTATTTTAGGGAACGTAGGAAGATGTATATGTACTTGTTTAACAAGGACATATTTATTTTTTACTTAAAAAAAAAAAAACTCCTTCTAATGTAATTGTTTTGTGAGTAGTTTGTGCAACATCGGTCGATTATACACTAGTGACATCTGCCGCATTCTTTCACTTGGCGAGCTCTACAAGTATATTGTGACTGTATGTCCGTAACTTCCGGCCTAAAATTTCACTTAGTCACATCGTCTTTGGCGTTAATACTTTTAATAATATCACTTTCTTTTTCAATTACCCGTTTTGTGGCTGACGTTGTGATGTGTAGCTACTGCTTTAATTACATGGGTAAGTACCTACATGTATTCACCAGCCGCTGCCGCTATAAATACAAGGCAAAAATTGTTATCTAAACATACGTTATGCACACAAATATATTTATAATACGATTGTAATTAAAATGGAACCATTTCTGGTAGGTTCAACGCACCTTAATATGTTCTGATTTACCATTTATTTCGCTAAACATCTTTTGAGTAAAATTATTCATATAATATTCAAATAGTTAGAATTGTAATAGTTAATAAGTTCTCTTTTAAATAGTTCGTCCAAGCTTTCGTATGTTATGACTCCCCATAAAAATATGCGACAAATTTGATATCCTCCGATATTTTTATTTATTTATTTATACATCTTCCTGTACATAATATAAACAAATATAATTGTACACTGGCGGGCTTATTGCCATTAGGCAATTTCTTCCAACCAACCAGATTACAAAGTATGACAACATTGTGTATGTACAACAGCAAAAGAATAAGAGTAAAAGATAACAAAGAAAATATATACATAACACTTAAATACTATTAAAAAAAAATAATAATTCATAGCAAGAAAAAAGGATAGGGTAAGGACAGGAGAGGGAATCGAGATTAGGTGTTGAAGGATAAATATTCCTTCTTTAATTTTTTATTGAAAATATTTTTCATATTTTTAAAACATATTTAGGTATTTTACATGTACAACATGTCATATTACTTATTTATTTATTTAAATCCTTCTGTGCATATAATTAGTACACTGGCGGGCTTATTGCCTAATGGCAATTTCTTCCAAACAACCAGAGTAAATGTTAAATATACAAAACAGTGTGTACTATGGCAGTAATTTAATCACATTACAAAATAAATAAAGATAGAAGAAGAAAAGTGAAAAAAAAAACAGAGAAGATAGTACATAAGAAAAATTCATAGCAATGATAGGAAAATTAAAGGATAAGGAAAGGAAGAGGAGAGGAAGATGTAATCAGGTGTTGTCATATAAAATTTTTTGCTTTAGCCTTTTCTTGAAGATGTTTAGTGAGATAGACGACGTAATATCAGGACTTAGACTATTCCATAGTTTAGCTGAATGTATAGGTATGTACTTCAAATAAAGAGTTAAAAAATTCAGAACTATGAATAGGGATAGATAGTAAAGTACGTTCAGCAGATCGAAGTGGACGCCCGTGGCTATTAACCAACTTGTTGAAACATATTTTTGCGATGAATCGTGCCATGGTCTAGTGTTGATGGTCTATAAGTAGTATACTGCCTAATCGTGCCATGGTCTAGTGTTGATGGTCTATAAGTAGTATACTGCCTAATCGTGCCATGGTCTAGTGTTGATGGTCTATAAGTAGTATACTGCCTAATCGTGCCATGGTCTAGTGTTGATGGTCTATAAGTAGTATACTGCCTAATCGTGCCATGGTCTAGTGTTGATGGTCTATAAGTAGTATACTGCCTAATCGTGCCATGGTCTAGTGTTGATGGTCTATAAGTAGTATACTGCCTAATCGTGCCATGGTCTAGTGTTGATGGTCTATAAGTAGTATACTGCCTAATCGTGCCATGGTCTAGTGTTGATGGTCTATAAGTAGTATACTGCCTAATCGTGCCATGGTCTAGTGTTGATGGTCTATAAGTAGTATACTGCCTAATCGTGCCATGGTCTAGTGTTGATGGTCTATAAGTAGTATACTGCCTAATCGTGCCATGGTCTAGTGTTGATGGTCTATAAGTAGTATACTGCCTAATCGTGCCATGGTCTAGTGTTGATGGTCTATAAGTAGTATACTGCCTAATCGTGCCATGGTCTAGTGTTGATGGTCTATAAGTAGTATACTGCCTAATCGTGCCATGGTCTAGTGTTGATGGTCTATAAGTAGTATACTGCCTAATCGTGCCATGGTCTAGTGTTGATGGTCTATAAGTAGTATACTGCCTAATCGTGCCATGGTCTAGTGTTGATGGTCTATAAGTAGTATACTGCCTAATCGTGCCATGGTCTAGTGTTGATGGTCTATAAGTAGTATACTGCCTAATCGTGCCATGGTCTAGTGTTGATGGTCTATAAGTAGTATACTGCCTAATCGTGCCATGGTCTAGTGTTGATGGTCTATAAGTAGTATACTGCCTAATCGTGCCATGGTCTAGTGTTGATGGTCTATAAGTAGTATACTGCCTAATAAATATTAGATTCTATTTAGAGATCATTCAATGGAGATACATTTCTAATCATTTTCCGAATTTTAATATTTTAGCTTAAAGTTTTGTTATAAAACTATAATTTATATTTTATTTGCTGTGAGGCACCGGCTTAGAATAGTGCTTCCACTCTTTTCTATTATTATTGTTGTCGAGTGTCCCTTAAGAGCCGGGTAATCGAAAATACAACAGGCAACAATAACATCTCACAAAGTTCAGCTATGACGTTCATCACACATTCTGAATGTTGCATTTGGTAAAACGAGACTGATGTGTGGGAATATACTTATGTGATGTGCTTCCTTTTATAATATAATGCTCACCGGCACACATGTCGCTGGTTATCCCACATTGTAGAATACGCCGTAATGGTATGTATCTAACTGAAAATCTTAAAATATTTAAAATCATTACACCACTGTTTTCATTATTAAGATTCCATAGAGAATAGAAAGCAAAAGCGGAACATCATTCTCCTAAAAATGAGTAAAGACTTCTCAATCTCTCTTCAGTTGTAAACATATGATTCTTTTTTTGTTATATATGTGTACATAAGATTAACACAAAAATACTCACAGGCTTATAATACTTTCTTTAAAACATTACATATATGTTGGTAAAACGTATCAAGTATGACAATGATTAATATGAACACATATATAATTCCACAATTTATTTTATTTTTCTCCCGACGACCGTTTCGGCTTATAAGGCCATAATCAACTGGAACAATTGTGGAATTATATATGTGTTCATATTAATCATTGTCATAATGGAATTCTACAAATTAGAAGCCGTTACAATCGAAAGATTGAAAAGTGCGTACGTATCAAGTATAAAATCAAGATAAGTTTCAATGGAGGAATTTTCAAACTGCTCCCGAAATAGTCACCATTGACTACATATTTGCAATAGTTGGTGTTCAATCACCTTAGAGCACCTGTTTATACCGCATATGGTGCGAATTCTCCAAGATGGATGTGATAGCGAGAGAAATTGTTAAATACTGTGTCGCCATTTTCCATCATGTAAGGTATCCATCGTCAACATGTACATACATAATTGTATAAAATAATACAGTTTCTTGTGTTATACCGTTCAATCCGTTACTACATACACCCATTAATAATGTAATTGTTAGGTATTGCTCGATTATCAGATCAAATTTGAATTATAATGGACACAAATAATAATTTACCATATTTTATCGCCAAAATGGACCACAAATGATAGCAGATTAAAGACCCTAAAGTAACGGGTGAAATGAAGCCATTGTTTCGTATTCGATATAACAGCCAATAATCACATTTAATCATTCGAACCGTTCTTGCAAATAAAAATGGCTACATTCAGTTCGATTTCCGGCGCAGACACAGTTTTAAAGGATGTTTCAGTCTGGATCTGTCATCGTGTCCAATAAACAGCGAATGATATCGTGTTGTCATTTTTCATAATCAGATCCCCAGGACTACAGATAACTTAACTTATATTAACAATAATTAATATAAGAAACTACATAAGAGAAGAAAAAGAACGATAAGAAAAGTGAGAGTTTAAAATAAAGAAATGAAGTAATCTGGCGCCCCCTAGAAACGACTTCGGTCGGCAAATCCCTTCTCCACCAGACAACCACTCCAGTCTGGATTTGTGAGACTATATTATATATCATGGGTCTCCAGAATGTAGCGATTTGTTATTGTAGTAATTCAAGCTATTAAGCATTTTATGTTACTGATATATTTAATAACATATATCCGTAATATCGCATGAGTATATCGGCAATGACGCAGTGATATAAGGCATTGAATACGTAACTCATTTATCCCTCCCATTCCTCCCAATTCCTACATGTCCCATTATGTTTATAAATTTTAATTATTTATGGTCTTCATTGTTTTTTTTTTTTGCATTGTATATATTTTATTTCAATTTCTCATATCGTAATTTTAAAATTACTTTATTATTTATTTACATATGTTTTAGTAATTTAATTTTTGTATTATGTGTAGTATAATTTAAGATGATAAGGGAACTATTTTGGCAAATATTTAACATTTATTAATTTATTAAGATATTACAGTATATTTTGCCACAGTAAATTAAGATATTATAGAACTCCATATAATAATTATATCCATGATATAATTATTGTGAGGGTTTTGATTTCGCCGGTTGACCGGTTTGTCCCCCTGGAGACTTACGATATTAATCGTCTCACAGATCCAGTCTGAAAACACAATTCATAATTGTGTCCCCACCGGGAATCGAACCCGGGTCCTTTGAATCAGCAGTCAGATACCTAAACAACTGAGCCACGAAGACCGACATTCATTGTTTTCTTTTGTAATTTGCAAATTGCTGTATGTTTCCCCTTAAATTAGATAAATAAATAAATATTTGGCATAGTATCTGTAAGTTTCCCGAGATGGAATAAAATTAAATAATGATTTGTTTAAAGACATTGCTTTCCTTCGATAAACATGACACTTGCAGTAAGTGCGAGGCCTACGATATGTAGTAGGCCACGCAATAAGTGTAAGAGGATATTTTCAATACAATACAATGACAGTCCGACAGTCTAAAAAGCAAGATGTCGTTCTTGTGGCTAAATTTAAATAGGTACCTAACTTAAACGAGCACCTAACAAGTTCTAAGCAAAAATAAACCGATATGATTGTCTCTACACGATGCATGAACACTTAACGTAACGTCTATTTCTATACAGTAAATCTTCGTTGATGACCGTCTCCATTTTTTTCATTCCTCTCAGTATACACCGCCATTCAATTTCATTTAATAAATATCTTAAAAAAAGTTTTTTAACAAGTGAATATGTTATACATATGAGTTTCAAATCATTCTTCAGCTCATTTTATGGTTTCTACACTTAATTTATTTAATCAATAATATATTTTATACATACATATTTTTGCGATGAATTCCCTATTTTTCACTCCTGACAGTATAAATATTTCCATCGAATATTTTCATGTTACATATACGCAAACCATAGAATTATAAGGTACAGAAGCCGCGTGTTATGCAAATTTCGAATTCAAATGTATGACAAGTTTTATTTACATGTGTATGTGAGGAGGTAAATCGGCAATCGAATCGGTAGGTGTACGTATACTGCATAGAAAAGAGATTTTACGTGTACTACTATGTGTTCTACGACTGTATTGACGGCCGGGCGAGTGAAACTCCGGTGTTTCACCGTAGTTTTTGTTGTCATACTTTCATTGCGCTGACTAGGTATCTGTATCATAGATAATCTAAGACGCAAATATTGGATTTTTTCCCTGTCGGGAGTCGATGATATTTTTTTTCTCAATAGATGACGTAATAAAAAGGTTTCTTCGTTGCTTAATAGATGGCGATTGCGTTTTTCAGCTTACTTTCAAACAATCAGTTTCTCATTATTAAAAAATTATAGAACTTTCTAAATTTCATTGATAAAGAAATTCAACAAGAAGGCATAATTTATGAACGTTGCGCAGCTGATGACAGATCGAAAGCCCTGTAGGTGCCTTAAGTTCATGTTTCTCCTAGAATATTCCAACTTCGTCTCTTCTGAGATGTTAAAAATTTGTCAAAAAAGAAATATTTCCATATTATTATCGATCTAGACGCCATCGAAGTTTGACAGATATGTTAAAAAAATGTTCAAAGCATTCATATTATATTGAAGCTAATTTGAAATAGGCTGTTTTTGGAATTCAATAAAAGAAAATCATGTAAGTTTTTCATTTAAAACTGGACTTGGATTTATATTCATTTCGTACAAAAAGACAACAAACATTAGTCACCCATTATTCTAACTTATGAATTAGTCTCTTATCAAAATCAAGAGCGAATAACTCATTTTGAACAAAGAAGTGTGCTATGTACATATATGTATGTTAATGTTTCTAAATGAAAGTGTGATAAGTGAACAACACACAACTTGACAAGGTATTTGAATATCCCCACATTTCTGCTAGTACAAAGTGATTGATTAAGTATTTCTTTTAATTTGAATAAATAAACATATAATGAAAACAAGTATATCCTCTTTGTCTAATACGGCAAGCAGAAGTTAACTATATACGGCTCACGAACCTTTTTTTATAAACAAAACTTATAAAATATTTGTTTATATTATGTACCTGGAAGATGTATAAATAAATAAAAATATCGAAGGGTGTCAAATTTGTCGCATATTTTAATCTATTTGAATATTATATTAATAATGATATTTTGTTTTCTACACAAAACATGTAGGTGTGTATGTCAGGATAGGATAGTATGGAGGTCAGCCCATTTTTCCTACACAGAATATGAAAACAGCTTTTATGTATGTTTGGAGATAAGGTATCAAACTATTGAGAGTTCACGTTGATATTGTGTAGTGTATACTGCCATACAAATTGTATGAAACGTCAATTCACTATGTACAATTTTTAAAAATTGTAAAAAAACGTTTGTGTAGTACAACTAAAATACCTATATATATTTTATATATAAAATTAAATTATCTAGTTGAGGTGTTTCGGCGTTTTTCAATATTTTCAAAAACATCGGAAATATAAGCAGTTATTTTAACATAAATAAATTATCTTCATAAAAAATGTTTGAGTAACTTATAAAAAAATTAATTTTAGAAAAAAAGATTGAGTTTTTGTGTTTGTCTATATTTATGCCAATTTTTATCGTTCTAGTTTTTATGGCTATATGGAAAAATAAAGAACAATTGAAAAGTTGATAATCTCTGACTGAAACAAATATTTGATTTTCTGAGTATAAAAGTTTTGTTGGCTTAAAAATTAATACAAATCTGGCGTATCTTGGCTTGATACTGTCGATTCATTAAGAGAAATAAATTCTCTTGAACAAATCGACAGTTGGAAAAATGAAAATACAGTATTATTAAGTTGGCCATTTTATTTAATTTCATAAAATGTTTACTGTGATGGTGTTGCCAAGAGCAAGATAGTAACAGTGTTACCACTATTAAATTAGTTAGTAGGTATCTACTTAAATAAGTATCTCCTTTTTTGAGTTGGTTAGAAACCAAATTAATTGCTTACCAGAAGATTCTAAAGCATATTGATCACAAGGAAGCTTGAAAAATTAGAGAGCGACATCTAAGGCAATTCCCTTCTCGTTGAAGAGATCATATAAAAAAAATATACGGTCTCTCAGTAGCTTCATTCCTAATAAATGCAGATGACAGAAGCGTCTGGAGGAGTTTAATCGGAGAAACAAGAATAATTTAGATGGACATGACCTTCAGGAATGAAAAACACGACTAGGAAGAAGCATATAATCAAGTTATTTATTAGGTTCTAGTGTTAGTATATAACAATCTAAAAATTACCAACCAATCCTAAAAAATGAGTAAATATTTTTATTTGTTTTTTAATTTTAACCATGTAAAGTATATACCATCACGGCAATTCACGGCACAGTGTGGGATAAACAGCGACAGGTGCGCGGGTTTGCATTACCTTATAAAATGATAATAGAAAAGGGTGGAAGTACTATTCTAAGCCGGTGCCACGCATCAAATAATTTAGATAGGCATGTTATTTTAAATGAGTTTGTCAATTTTGGAGAGTAGGCTAAATTTGTGTTTCGTGTTAGATTCGACAACATTTTTAACAGTTTTTTATTTATTGTAAATCATAACTTAAACTCACGTCTAATAATTATAACACCTTATAGTTTATTTATGGCCGCCATTCCGGAATGAATAATATTATGTATATTCGTGAAAACATATATTTTAGAAGCAGTTATCTCAATGAAGACATAAAAATTTATTTACAAAATAAATTAATATTTATTTATTTATTTATTTTCTCTTAGAAAGCTACAGCTATAATTTATTTATTTTACATTACGTTGATTATATAGAAGTTGAGCCAAAGGTGCTTTCTTCAATTTAAATTATTGATTATACAGTATAATATATATTATGATGTGGGGTGAATTACAACTTTCATAGAATTTAGAATTTCAATGTTTCTTCTGCAATTTTTGGAGTAGATAAAAAACAGGGTAAGTAGGAAGCTATTTTTATTCGAATATTCTTTTTTAATTGCATATACGCAAACATTGGATTTTTTTCCCTTTTGGAAGTCAAATGATATTTTTATTGACAAACATTTTTTCAACAATTTCAACAATTTTATTGACAAACATTTTTGTTGAAAAAACGTTTGTCAATAAAAACATCATTAGACTCCCAAAAGGGAAAAAAAATCCAATGTTTGCGTATATGCAATTAAAAAAGAATATTCGATTTACATACACATTGGTACAAGTAGGTAAACAAGCCAAAAATGAAATAATATTTCTGGCGCAGTTCAGGGGTGACATCTGTGTGTGACACCGTCATCTCATTTATAAGGACTGATGCTTTCATTGTGTACAAATAAAAATTAATTTCTCAATCTCTCAAAAGATGGCGTTACAAATAGGTTTCTCCATTACTCCATAGATGGCAATCGTAATTATGCTTTATTTTCAGGTAAAAATGTTACACACTATTCAAATATATAGAACTTTCAAAAATTACATCAATAAGGGAATTCAATAAGAAGGCATAATTGGTGAACGTTGCGCAAGCGCATAAAGTGATCACGTAAACCAGCCGATGACAGGTCGTAAGCCCTGTAGGCGTCTCGAGTTCCTGGTTCTTCTACAATATCCCAACTTCGTCTCTATTGAGATGTTGAAAAAATGTTTGTCAATAAATATACCTATTTTTATTATTTTTTCCGGTAACTTATATGTTCTATGTCAAATATTTATTTCAACAAACACCCAATAACAAGTTGTCACAATTCGAAAAATAATGATGTTATCGTCTCACAGATCCAGACTGAAAACATATTTGAAAATTGTGTCTCTACAGGAAATCGAACTAGGGATCTTTGGTTTGAGAGTCTGATATTTAACTCAATGAGCCACGAAGGTCGATATGAAAAAAATATTTTAATGGAAATTCATATTTGGTGAATTGAATGTACAGAGAAGAACCGTCAGGCAAAATGATTGATTTAAGAAAACTGGACCAACACGCGTCAACAATTTACAATATGAAAACTACTGACCTAGAATTATCGATACATTCATTTATTGTAATAAAACTATATTTTGTGTTCTTTGATGTGTTTATGTTTATAAAATAACAACTATCACCACCCACGAAGTAACATTCTAAGATAAAACCCGGTAAATGAACTTATTCTATTTTTATTGACAAACTTTTAACATCTCAATAATATAGACGAAGTTGGGATATTGTAGAAGAACCAGGAACTCAAGGCACCTACAGGGCTTACGACCTGTCATCGGCTGGTTTACGTGATCACTTTATGCGCTTGCGCAACGTTCACCAATTATGACATCTTATTGAGTTCCCTTATCAATGTAATTTTTGAAAGTTCTATATATTTGAATACTGTGTAACAATTCACCTGAAAATAAGGAACTATACTATTGCCATCTATGAAGTAAAGGAAAAGCCTTTTTTTTCGAACGCCATCTATTGAGAAATTAGTTTATTTGTAAACAATGAAAGCAACTTATTGAAGTCAAATGGTGTGAATAAATATTTATTGAAGATGTACGTTATACAGTTTGCATTTACAAGGCGTATTCTGTAATGGATACTAATTAAGGAGTGATTCATATTTACATTTTATTACGTACGAGAGATAGCAATGTTTTCAATGAATCATTTATGTATGGCTGGTTTTATGATATTTTCTTTTTAAGGCCCTTGTATACCCTGGAAATACGGATGTACACAAACATGCATACTTAATTACCTTCTATTGTATGAAACAGGAAAAAATATTGTATATCACCTAATATGTGATATACAATGTTTTTCGTGAAGAAAATGTGAAATTTAGAGGTTTTTAAATAGCAAGAATAGTAATTAAAATATTATAATAATAAAAAATGCAGCCGGTAGATTTTCATATTCTCTTTCGATTGTAGTAAAAACCAACTTCATAGGCCTCGTGGTTTTTTTAGTTACTAACAATGAAAAATTGAAAAAGGTTTTACAAAAAATAATTTTACAAGAATAGTATTAAACAAATTAAAAATTCCAAAAACTAATGTTACAGAATAAAGATGTAAATACGAGCTGTTCTGTATTTCATAGACGTATATTTTGGGTGTGTAGACATACATAAATTTTTGACGTTGATATTTCTCATACTAGATGGAATTTGGAAAGATAGATTAAAAAAGATGGATAGAAAAGATTCAATAAATGTTCTATTGCTTGGAATTGAGTTAAAGACTCCAGCATAGAAGCCAAACGATTCACCAATATGCTACGGTAGTATGCGTAGTGGGCATAGCGGTAAGTCGTTTGATTTCTATTTTAACTTGTACATTTTTTAATGTGACGTAAAATAATTGCAGGGATTTTTGTATAATTACAATAATTTACACACCTAGAAATGCAACCATATTTATTGCATATAATTAACTAATTAAATTGCATTGCTAATAGTGTGATGTTATTATGTACATAAAGTGTATTAATTGGAAAAAAAATAATAATATAATATGTTTATTGTTAGCGGATGTTATTGAATTATTTCCTTCACTATGATAATTTAATTTAAACAGTTCCTGAAACTAAACACAATTTTAATAACCGCCTTAATATTTTAATAATGATCGCCCACTTTGATGTGCATATAATCTGATATGCAACAAGACACATACTTCCTTAAAGTGTGTTCATTATCAGAAGACAATGAAATAAGTATGTATATTCGTATCAAATTAATAAACAATTGATTTTGGTAACTAAAATAACTATTTCAGGTTACAATATTGTAATTGTTGACACTGATTAGTATCGTTCAATAGATAACCATAGTGGGATCAATTGATCGATACTAATTAATGTTTGAATAAATATCTTGACACTGACTATGTATCGTAATTTTCTTATTGTATAAATCAATGTTTTATAGTGAGTGTTATGTTATGTACAAAATATAACCGAATATTAATCTAAGTGATTTCAATAAATATCATATTATATTCTTTTTTAATATTAATAGATTCAGCTGCACACATATTTTTTTCGGAAGTCTCAGGTTTTTGTTGCTGTGTGCGTTTTTTAAGTTGTTGAGTGAACTTCTGAGCAATGAAGAGTTACAACAATTCTATATTGATTCATTGTGACTACACTGGGCAAAGAACAAAGATAATATCCAAAGTAATAAGGTTAGATTTGAATTTATTTGAAAAAATAAATAATGAGAGTAAAATAAGAGTTATTACATAATAAGGGTTAAAGTAAAATTGTACAAAGATAGATTATTTATTTTTTTAACACCGAAAGTATGACTGAATTAAATTTATGCACAAGAAGTCAGGAAATGTATATTATATTAAAAAATGGCTAAGTTTCTTGACAAATTAAATTATTATATAATTTCTAATTTCGCTATAGCAAATATCGAAAAATGATACGAAGTAAACTAGTACCAGTTGATTGAGTGGTAGTCTTATGCGGCAGACCTTCGTGACCTTCATTTCCCACATTGTCCTTCCTAGCCCTTCATCTAAATCCTCTATACACTACTATATTGATTTTTATTTTAGTTTTGATTCTTTTTTATTTCGTTGTTTTCCAAATAAATAAATAATTAATCAAAATACTTCCTTATGAAAAATTTTTTGTATGCAAGAATGAAGTGGAACTTATATTGAATATATTATTATTTTATATGAGCTTTTTGACTCAACACAATGTCATATTTGATACGATAATTTGTTATTTTATCTATAGTGCTGTCTATATAATAATACCAATTTATTGACTATGTATAGATTTCTAAAATACTTCCGTAACTTTGAATGAAGTTATCAAAGTAAATGAGCATTATGTAGGTAATAATTGTAATAATAGGATCGATTGCTCAATGCAGTAAATTTTAGAAATTCATCTTATTCAATAATGATCGCCGATGCCTTTCGTCCGACCAAATAAGGCAAAATATTCTTGCTACGTCACTCCATAGAGCCGTCCCTCTGGCAGTTGACAGGACGACCTGGAGAACAATGGTCCGCAGCAAGGTTCATGATGATCACGGCCCTCAGGACTGAGGACTCCGCCGACTGGTACGGTTATACTTCTCAAATAATTGTATCATCCTAAGAACTTTGAAAACATGAAGATCGTGACTTTTTTGGTATTATTATCAGTTGCTTGGATTCATGTCTGAATTCAAGAAATGAAAATAAAAAAAAAATCTAAAGCATCAAAATGTTGCATTTAGCAGGTTCCGACACAATCGAGTTGAAGACATTTACAAGCAATTAATCCACTTACACTTTTCATGGGATATTTTATTTCATGTGTTTAATATCGACCCATGTGGATTCTTATGGGATAATTATTCAAGTACGCTACTAAGGAAATACATACCACAGTGTATGTGTAATGTGGAGAATATCTTTCGATTTCTACGATTTTGAAATAAAAAAAAATATTATAACTATATTTGAAATACCGAAAATAGCAATATAGTCTTAAGTGATTTATTTGTCATTTTTTAAATACTCTAGTAATTGATAACATTATTGTATGGAAAACTTTTTCAATATTAAATGACATATAAAAGAGTTTCTTCCGAGTCGCTTTATTACTACCAAACGATTTCGCTAAGTCAACTCGCCTACTCTTTTTAAATTTTATTCGATATTTTAAAATGGATTTCGAATACATATAAGGCAGCACATGTACTTAAATGTGATAAGTTGCATTGGCGTTTTCTCATTAACTTAGCCAATACTGATATAATCGTCTCGAAAATAAAAATAGGGATAAATTATACCTATCTAGAATTATCTACAGCTTAACAATTACGGAGTAATAATATTTAAAAATCTCTGGATATAAAACAATTCGGGAAGTACCCCTGAGATATGTGGGATTCCCTCGTTTTATTTATTTATTTATTTTATTAACAATACAAAGAGGAAGTCACAAATTCAATTACATACTAGAGCTAGAAGTTAAGTTCACGTGTACATATAAGTATGTGTATGTGTGTTATTGATAAGTATGTAATTGCTAGGGTACGATGAACACCTCACTAGGAAGCCCTGTGCCGAGGTGTTCATTTGAACAGTTGTGTGACATAAATAGTACATTATGTGTAAAGTACTTGAATTAAATTATTGTTATCCCTTTAGTTTTTTTGATGCAAAATATTTCAGCAAAAATATGGTTAAATGTGATGTTAACACTTTGTTTTAGATTTTTAAATTTGTGTTTAGAATTAAAAAAAAAATAATGATGTGTATAACGTACGTATAAATTTATAATGTGTATAACGTACCAAGAAGTATTTTCGACAATTTTCTTTGACGGCATGGCTATGACATACATAAACATAACATTGTAAATTATTAAAATTATTTCTTTTTTAGGGTTTTATTTCATTAGTTTTCTTTAAAAACAAATTTTATTTGTTTGTTAGATTTATTATTTTTTGATTCATAAACATGAACAGTAAGTGTGACTGATTTAATTTAAAAAATTATAATACAAGCATTTGTTTCATTTTGGGGATATATTAGGATGCTTATGTCTTTATGCCTTACCCTGGAAGTATTTATGCCTTTAAAAAAAAGAAAATTAAGAATGGGAAGAATATAGTACCTAATACTTTATTTAGCAGACAGGTCGCAACAAACCGGAAGGGGTTTGAGCAATGAATTACCAAAGGCTCCATTATGAGCAATGTTAAAAGTTTTGGAGTATTGCGGTATCCAAATCCAAAAACTAGTCATAAGATTACAACAAGTTATTTATTGTCATTTTAAATCGTTATATTTTGACCTAAACATATTTCAAAACACTGCAATAGAGGAGAAATTGCACAAAAATAATTCCGAAATAAATACGAGTATTATTCATTTTACAATGTCGGATGTATTTTTATTATTTCATTTTATTTCATACGAGCTGCTGGCAATTATAAGCGGAAACAGTCGGAGGTCTTTGCAACTGCCGAATTCATAATTCGATCGAATTTAATTTAAAAAAAAAAATCGGACGCGCAGTTTTGGCGGTTTCTCTTTTTACCACAAGTCATATATGCGCTTCCAGTCAGCGACTAGCGACCAACCAATACGTAATGTATGATATTAATCTCGTCCCGGTTCGATGCGACTGTCGAGTCGTATGAAAAAGTTCATTTTTTATCTTAATTTCCATATTTCATTTCTTCTGCGACCTGCCGCCACTTGGTAGCCGTTCGCAGAATCTAGTTCATGTGGAAGAACGGAACATCCGAGATTTCAAACACACACACAGCTAAACATTTACAAATACACGTGTGTAAACGTACGAAAGCTCGCGTAACAGCACACAACCGGCTTCGCGCACACAGGTAGACATCTTTAACTAACAGTAATTCATTTCTAACTGAACCACCCAACGGTCGAGATCATACTTCACGCAGAAACATGTGTTTTTGACGTTTCGTTCCATTCCCGACATCTTTTATGCACAACGCGTTCGAAATTCAAAAAAAGTTTTCTTCGTTTTTTCGGTGGGTTTAATCTATGACATCGACGCGCGGGAAGTTGTGAATTTTCTTCCTTGTTTGTTACAAAGTACCATTTGACAGTTATTATTTATCTTTGAATTTTATTTATGTTTTAACGGTCGATTACGTCTAAAGTGCACCCTGAAGATAGCTACGTGATCGAATTACTTTATACGAGAATTGTGTTACAAACGCATCGTTCGTTATGTGATCCATGAAATACCACGACTGAATGATTTTGCATATTGATGAACAAGCGGATAAAGCTTTTTAACTGGTCAACGCTGCTGAAGGGAGTCGAAGAATTATATGTGACAGTGTATTTTTTTATCTATATTACTTTGAAGTGACAGTTGATATCAAATAAAAATAAAGTCTGTTTTGTTTTGTCGTATCACCTATAGTGAATAAGTGAACTTAAAATTATTACACATTTAAAGAGGATTTTCGGATTGGGAGACAAGAGAAGAAATCAACAATATAGGTAAGATTTTGAAAATCACTGTTTTGTGTCAGCAAATGTATAAAAATATAATATAATTTTCATTAAGTACTGTTTAAATAATATAGATTACAATAATACCTAGGTACTTATTTTTTACCTAAATATTACCAGCTAATTATATAAACATATAATTGTTATTCCTGTGGTTGGTTGGTAGAAATTGCTTTTAAGGAATAAGTTTATAGCATTGTTAAATTTTATATTTATCATTTTATTCATCAAATTAAAATAATTTTCCATCATATATCTTTATATGCTTGTAATTCATTATTGCAAATCTGTTTATGCGATTATTCCTGAAATTATGTTTTGTAAAATACCATATTTTTCATCTTCTTATAACACGAACAGCATGTATTATGAGTTAAATATTTTTTTACGTCGATAAAATGCATTAAAAAGTTTAAATAATGTATGTAAAAATAGTATTTATTTACATGTAATATAATGTTTCGGTTAGGTTGTATTTGTTTGTAATAACTGGATTCACGTTAGTGAGTTGGATGTCTTTTTTTTCAATAATGTTTTATATTCTTGCAAATTCACTATTCGTTATTGCAACCAAATGAACGAGTCAAAAATTTGTTTTATTATGACCGCTATGGGAAGTATTTACATTGTTCAAGTAAGTATTTTTTTGTACATTTGGTTTATTTTTCTCGTGAACAAGAACTTGTAAATCAATCAAATTTTATTAATCAGAAAATTGTAGCTTTGATGAGTTCATACAATTTTCAAATGTAAACAAATCATAAATCATATAAATAGGTACAATTAAACTACCTACAAAAGAATAACATAATAACATAACGAATTAGACAATTCTAGGTATACTTTTATTTCTATTGTTTCGATTTGCAGGGCCGTTTCAACAGTAGAGGGAGGGGGCTATTTGGTTCAAAGGACATTAGTCCTATTAAAGAAGAATCAAAATTATTAAACTGGTTTGATTTGAATCCTGATTTAATCGCTACAATAAAGAATTAAAATATTTTCGTATATGTTGGCATTATTTTTTGCATTCTTATTAAATAAAATTTAAATAGATTAAAGTTTTCTGAAATCTTAATTATTCGGATATAGACATGAATTCAACCGTATATTATTTTAATATATCTATATTGATTACTGATTTTGTGAAAATTTTCAATCAAATATCAGACCATTTTTTTTTTCAATTTGCAGACCATAACGAATCGAATCAATGTTTAATTGAAATAATTCTTTGCGTGGTTGTAATTAATTATACCAATCACAAAAAGTTAAATTGACATACGGTGCGTTTTTGTAAGTGTAACCGAGTATTTTACTAGTATATCTTTATACATATAAAATTCTTCTGTACATGTGTATGTCACTAAACTCCTAAACGGCTAGACCACTTTTGATGAAATAGCAGGCAAGCCAACGCTCGGGCAGGACAACGTCTGTCGGGTACGTTAATTTGTAGATAAAATGTACTGTACTAAATGAGATATTCATTTTGGTTTCATAACAATTTTATTCGAAATTTCCTGTCAAAATCTCCTTCAAATAAACTAATATATTATTCAACTTTGACATGTATTTGTAATATTCAGATCACTTGACCCGTTATGATCCTTGACCTCTTCCAGAATTAGTCTATTCGAAATATTTGAATAGTTATTGTCATAAATTTTACTGTAGGTACCAAGAAAGAAACAATATTATAATTAAAATAGAAATAAAACTCACTTGATTCAGTTAAACTAGTAGTTTAATAATTAGGCATTGACCTGTATTGGCCTGTAAAAGACCATCATCAGAGTGCAGAGTATACATAATAGACGATGGTCTTTTAGAGACCGATATAGGTAAGTGCATAAACATAAAACTAGTAAAGAAACTAGAACAAATGTGTTATTACTGTTATTAGGTATTCTATTTTATTATGAAGTTTCACCAAGAAACGGCCGTCGAAAAACTGAAATATCATACATAGGTATGTGTTATTTGTTCAAATATGTTGCATGTTTAGAATTATTGTAAATGTAATCAATGAGAATCTAACTTTTAAGGAAGAAAAATAAACTGTAAAATAATATACATAATTAAATTAGGTGCAATGAAATTATAATACCTCGTATCTAAATAACATCACCAACGAAAGCTTTATGTGAAAAAAAAAACTTTATATTGCAAACGTTTTTAGTGTTCTAATTTATTTATTGTGTTTCATTTGTTTTATATTTATATTTTATTTTATTTTACATTACTCCTCGGGCAATAAGTAACAGGTACTATGTCAAATATTAATTTAACACGCACCCAATAACGAGTTGCCACATTCTGGAGACTTACGATATTTATCGTCTCACAGATCCAGACTGAAAACACAATTTAAAACCTGTGTCTCCACCGGGAATCGAACCCGGGACCCTTGGATCAGCAGTCAGATACCCAACCCACTGAGCCAGGAAGGCCGTCAAGGCCGACTGTGATCTATTTTCAACGTAAGATTTAATCCAACGTAAGAGATTACCACATATACCCATTTCTCCAAGTTTTCTTAAAAGTATACTGTGGCTTATCTTGTCAAACGCTTTAGAAAAGACTGTGTAAATGCATTGTGTGTGATACGAGAAATAAAGAATTCATATATTTATGATACGAGAAATAAAGAATTCATATATTTATGATACGAGAAATAAAGAATTCATATATTTATGATACGAGAAATAAAGAATTCATATATTTATGATACGAGAAATAAAGAATTCATATATTTATTTACATTATGTAAATGACATCAAATCACATATTATAATACTTTTTGTTTATTTACGTTACATAATAAAATACTAAAATATACATACATACCATCACGCTATGTCCCTTGCGGGGTAAGCAGAGAGAACCAAACGCCACATTTTTCTATTCTGGTACGCATCTCTCGCCTCGTCCACATTCATGCATCGTCTCATACATGTTCGTCTATTGCTCACACTTCTAACATTTCCGTCTTTCAAAATTTCGTTCACATGGTCGTGCCATCCCTTTCTAGGGCGTCCCCGACCTCTCATTCCATTCCTTCCCGCTCTGTATATTTTCTTCGTCAGGCGCTCCTCATTCATTCTCCCCATGTGACCAAACCATCTCAATGTGTTCACTTTCATTCTAGTAATGACATCTTTCTTCATCTTACATTCTTTCCTTATGTCCTCATTTCTTATCCGGTCATACATCGTTCTATTACAAATCTTTCTTAACGATCTCATTTCAACTGCATTTATTCTACTTTCATGCGTCTTCTGCTATGTCCAGGTTTCACTTGCATACTAAAATATAATAACGTATATAAGACGTTGCTTTTATGTAGTGTATAATGCAGATAATTGAAAAAAAAATAACTGTGTGTAACTAGTTTAGAAGATAGTGTTCGGTTCCTCACTACTCATAGTGATGTTTTGGATGTGAAAATGTATTATGAACCAAAAAATATTTTTTCGCTTTGATTTATGACAGCACTTTCGCAATGTGTCTATCCAATTTAGTCTGTGTCTTATGAGAAAATTGATTTGTAATTAAAAGTCAACGAATAACAATAAAAATACACAAGTCATAGATAATACTTTCGTTTGTAGGTAATTATTGTTATTATAATGAAGAATAATATTTCACGTAGGTATCAAAATTACGTTTCATTTTCTTTATATTCAGTCTCTTACTATCAATGCCGAGGATCATGACCGCCAATCTCGTGTGAATGTTTTGATACATTGTTTGAGATTATAATGTTAAACGTTCAAATTATCATCGGCTGCGTATGTTAAATTGTTATTGTTGAGTAGAGCATTTATATATTATATTATGTTTGGGATCCATTAATCTAGTGAAAGTTTTTTTTAATATAAAACCTGTATCGTCCAATCGCCGCGAAAACTTTTCGATTCGCTAATTTTAATCTGCTGTAATTTTTAATTCATTTCGAATTAACAATTTAAATATTCATTAATGAGAATTTAAATATTCAATTCTGTTTATATGAATCATCCACATGGATGTTTTTTGTACAATTTAGCAAATAATGAAAACAAAATTAGGATATTTTAATTTCTTTTAATCTTGTAAAAGATTAAGTGTACTCGTATTTAACGATTTATTTTCCATTATATTTACATATTATAATAATAAAAAAGTAACTATATTAAAACAAGTGGTTTGTAACCAACACTAAACTCTCTACTACATAGCAAGTGTACATTTTTTCTTCTTGAAAGGTTGACAATCTCTAAATGCATTTAAATGAAGTACATTTCTATTGGCGGACAATTTGGTTATGGTCGTTGTTTCCATGCCATAAGTGAATACTGGCATTTTGGCCATAAAACTAGAAGACAGGAAGAGGAATGACTGGATACGCAGTCAGACCAAATTGACCGATGTGGTTGAATAAATAGCCATGCAGAAGTGGAGATGGGCAGGACACATATCAAGAATGACTGACAATAGATGGACGAAAAGACTGATGGAGTGGAGACCGAGAGGCGACAAGAGACCACAAGGGCGACCACCTAACAGATGGATGGACGACATAAAAAGATTTGTTGGACCACAGTGGATGGGAGTCGCACAGGAACGGGAGGAGTGGAGAAGGAGAGGGTAGGCCTATGTCCTGGAGTGGGCAAACACAGGCTGATGATGATGATGATGACATTTCTATTAGATTCTTAAACAAATATAAGATTCCCAGAGGACAAAAGTTTTCACAGTATACCATACACACAAAAACATTGCCATGAAACTCATAGTATGCACTTTCTAAGTGATACCTGTTGAGAAATTTATGTAAAAAAATGCATAACTAGCAAGATAAGTATATATTATGAGACAGTGTATCAATGTTGATGAGGCGATGTATGTGTCAAGATAGAAGAATGCGGTGTTCGGTTCTCACTGCCTACCCCTTGAGAAAGACACATACAATATTAATATGAAGTTGATCACTCAATTTTCCCATACAGAAGCTATTTTTCTTCTGTTATATAAATTTTTCATACAAAATGAAATTTATTTCACATTGATATTGCAGACCATAGATTTTATATTTTTAAATATTGACAATCCTTGAATGCATTTTTGAAGAGTGTATTTTTTTTGTATCAACAGTTCAAACAGTATAAAAATACCTCGATTTGCCAGACCGTGAGAGGATTTTCAAAATTTGGACAGGTGAAATTATAGAGAAGATATCAACGGATATCAGCTCTAGGTCTTCAGCACTTTACACATAATATGATGTTAATATGAAGTCGATCGGACTTTTGGGCTGTAGAGAGGACACAAAAGGGATAATCCGGCATACGGCGTACGCCATGCATACAAACACATAACGACGAAACTCATAGTGTGCATTCTCTACACGATACCTGTTGAGATATTGATGTAAAAAAAACGCTTGAAAATTGTGAAATCATGACTCACCACTATTCCATAGTGTAGAGAGTAAAAGAAAATTTAGTGCCTCACTAGACGAGTCTGTTCTAAGGCAATACTTTTCAAATTTGATCTAAGGTTAGATCTAAGGTCTTTTGCCACGTCTATGTTTCACTGGCATACGTCAAAGTAGGTACTACAATAGGCATGATGACTAATTTTGAAAAACTATCTCACGATGTTTTTACGCATTCACTGTTTTCAAATATATATACATTTCTACATAAAATAAAGGTTTAGTAGCAAAAATCGCCATTTTAAAATCAAATTTGACATTTACGCCAAAAAAAGCTTGTAGTATCATGGCGGCTGCCGACCCTGACGGTGACGTCATGGTATCGTAAACTGCATATCACTACTATATGTAATATATGTGTTCTAAGACGATTTGTGTATTTATAATCAATTCAAAAGTGCATAAGTGTTGTGCGGTCCCTAAATGTACAAACACGACGAAAAAAACACCTACTGAGGTATTTGTTTTCGTCCCACGCGAAAAAAAAGAGAAATAAGTGATTAAATTTCGCACGGCGAGACACAAGTGAATTTTATTAAGTACGCGTTTACAATGAAGTACAGTATTTGTTCCCCCACTTTTAGCTCTCAATAATATAATATTTACCATTATTTAGGCAATAAGCATATAAAGAACTTCATTAATGTCCAAACGTCAAAATAGGCCATCATAAGTTTCCCGCGTATGTTTTTAGCTTATGAACACATAATGTAGAGAGAAGAAGGAGCATAATTTATCGATTTTCGAGATGTAAGTTGTATTTAAATTACAGATAAATAAAGTACTTATATGTACTTATTATTAAGTTTTTACGTTTCGAAATTCTGATGAACAAAAGTCTTTGTTCGACGCAAAGAAATATCCGACCATCAAAAGTTCCATTCTAGTTAAGAGTAGTTTAGACAGGCAGAAAAATAACTACTATGGCTGCTATTGCTAAAAATAACGATAGCAGATAAATATAGCTTGTTATGAACACAATACAAATAACGAGCGCTATGTAATAATTCGTATGCTGCTAAAATTGTAACGATGTTTTAAAACGCATGCTTCGCGTAATCGCCGTCGTTTCGCAAATCGCTTCATTGCATGAAAAAAATATAGCTTGCTAGTTTAGTTTGGCAGTGACCAGCATCATAACATGTCGAACGTTCGTCAGCTCACCATCGCGTGACAAAATTGTAGAATACTAAAACTAAATTAGTTTACCATACGTTGCGAGCGTTCATTATTTATTTATTTACTAGCTGAGAAGCATCGCTTCGCTCAGCTTCTAAGCTAGGGCTTTCAGCCTACTTTTTACCGCTGCGCGGTAAATGGCCGCCTTCGGCGGTTCATGCAACAAAATGAAACGAAGCTTTTATGGTAGGTACTTAAAAAATATATTCGGTACAGTGTTAACCAACACCTGGTGGACGTCACAATGTCTAGTGGACTTCACAAGGTGCGGGCTTCCAGTCCATTGCCAGTGTTGTTTTTGCGGCTACTCCGCATGGACACATGGCCCCAGCCACACGCCCCATGAACATGCCCATGACGATGCCAATAGTCCATGAAGACTTGGCCACGTCAACCTGAGCACCCGCGAGGAAGAACGAACGCTTGCCCTTAACCGTGAGTGCCGTGAAAAGATAAATTACTCTGGATGCTGCAATTTATCGACCTGCATCTTCGCTTTGTGTCTCATGGGCATATTATGATGAGTAACAGCACTCATTTCTCCATCATCAAAATGTAGTTAATTACCTCATTTTGATTATTTTTAAATACATAAGTATTTTTTTTATTTATGTTAGTCCAATTAATCCAATCTTTGGGTTGCCCATATAGAACGAATGTGTTTTTAAAGTTGTAACGTGCACAGCATACATTATTTTATAATAAATAATCAATAGTTGTTGATAATAATATTTCATTTTGATGACCTTTTTATTATTTCGATATTATTCTCATCGGAAGAAAACATATATTTTTTAACGCATTGCGGCGCTTTTGTGATGTCATTCAAATAATACTCCATAGTTAAATAATAATTAAATTTCAAGACCTGACACGAAAGTAGAAGGTATATAAATATTTTGTAATCTAATATATTTTTAAACTGTAATCAATAATCAATAGTTGTTGATAATAATATTATTTCATTTTGATGGTCTTTTTATTATTTCGATATTATTCTCATCGGAAGAAAACTTATATTTTTAAATGCATTGCGGCGCTTTTGTGATGTCATTCAAATAATACTCCATAGTTAAATAATAATTAAATTTCAAGACCTGACACGAAAGTAGAAGGTTTTTAAATATTTTGTAATCTTATATATTTTTAAACTGTATCCCTGTTTTACAAAATTTCGTATAAATAAAGTTATTTTTTGTAAAAATGATTTTATATTGTGTTTCCATAAGTTTGAAAATTTACCGATAGATGTCGAAAACCAACCATTTATACTCTTTATATATTTTTACGTATTTTTTTAAAAAAAAATTAGGCGTTACCACAAAAAAAGAATATTTTTCCCGAAATATGTATAATATTGATTATCTTTAAACAAAAAATCAATATAATTGGCGTTGTAGGCCACTTGTAAAGAATCACCATTTTGACAGCTAAATTGGTAAAACAATGCAAGTAAAGTAAATCTGACCCACAATGCAAAAGGAAACACTTGTTCCGTGTAAATTGTTCCCTCTCCCTATGTAGGATTTTATTATTTCGTGCCTTTTGAGCTCTGGCCATGACGGGAACAAACAAAATTTTACGTTGGCATCAGTTGGCATTATAATAACCGTAAGGATATATTCTCATAAATCAATTTTGGCGACTCGGCGAGTAATGCAAAAAAGCATTCTATAAGTCTTATTATATAACATTAAAACATACTTTCTTTTGAAAATAACATAAAAAACATTAGCTCGCGAGGCTTTGTGTTTTTATACTGTTTCAAATGTTATATTATAAAAATGTAATATTATAAGATTTTTGCTCTACTGTAAAATTGACGATTTTGACATAGTAAGGTTTCAAACGAAAGACAGACAGACAGACTGACATGAATTTAGCCGTGCACAAACATGTGCAAATCCAGAACGACAATCTTACCAGGTCTACTTTATTTATATGCAGATTCAATAAAAACTAAGTTACATACAAAATACAATTAACATAGGCCCGATATTACAGTCGGCCCTCAACTCATTGAGTTTGCCAAACTCAAGATTAATGTTAAGGGGAGATTGAATCCATTTCCGTATTACAGTGCAATATGACATGTCAGTTACTAAATCTTCAATTATAGACATATTTCACTTTTTCTGTGGTTATTATCTGTCAAATTTAAATAACCTCAAATAATACGAAATACAAAACGGGACGCTACGACTTTAAATACCATTGTTTTATTATCCAACATGGTAAATTTAATTTTTTTCACCAAAATAATGCTTTTAAATGCCCGTGTTCGTTTCAATACGGCTGTCAGTTTGTTTTGTTGTGTGGCGCCACCTTCGATACAACACTGAAACTACACACGTTGCCTAACGCCTCTAGTGATAGAAACTGAAACTACACGAGTTGCCTAGCAAATGACAGTTGACTCACAGTTAAGTACTTAATCTGCCAGAAACGTTGAGTTAAATATTTGTCGTTTTAGTGACGTATTTGAGGAAAGATTAGGTCTAAACGGACACTGTAATACGCTATATTTTTGTAAAACTTGAGTTTAGCTCTTAAACTGACTCTGTAATACCGGCCCATAGTGTCCCCCGATAGGTAGGCGAGTATCTAGGTAAATTGAAACTATTTGCTTTGTTGAATACTTGTTCCATTTATATTTAATTTGTTTTAGTTTTCAGTCCATTTGTTTTAGTCATAGTCCAGACCGACAATTAATGCGTATATTGTATTGAAGACTATCAGAAGAATTGACGCGACCATACTATGACGTCGTGCGCTCTGATTGTTTTTTCTCATAAAATGGCGGACTAACACATTTTGTATTTTTATATTTATAATATTATTATTATTCACTCCTATAAATTAAAAAAAAAACATTTTTTAAATCTTTATAACCTATTTTATTTTTTAAAATCATAATTTCAATGATTTTTTTCTTACAGTCATCACACCTATTACATATTTTAATATATTAATCATAATATGTATATGAATCATAACAGTTATCCCATATGTATATTAGATTCATCATAATACATTGTGTATTTCCATTTCAACCTCATGTAACACTGTACAACTCCCACAAACAATATAATTACATCATTTTATTTTATAATCAAGCAATGAAAGCCACCAAGTTATTTATTTCTGAAACGTTAAATATTCTCCACCACGTTACAATACTCGGTGCGTGTTATAACAGATGCGTCAACGATTCAATAGAGCGGATAGCGATATTATTTGGTTTATTGTCCCAAATAAACCAAATAAATCAATAAATAAAAATAGCATGTTAAAAATAAGCAGCATATTCCATATAGCTTGTTATGAAAAAAATAGCCATTTCGAACAACACAACAGTTGACAGTAACAAACACAATTGACAGTGACAATATGGTGACGTCATGCGCTCTGATTGGTGTTTCACATAAAATGGCGGACAAACATATTTTGTATTTTTATTTTAATAATATTAATATTATTCGCTCTTTTAAAATGAAAATAAATATATTTTTTCAAATCTTTATAACATATTTTATCTAATAAAATCATAATTTCAATGATTTTTTCTTACTGTCATCACGCCTATTGAATTATGTACAGAGAATAATTTAATAACAAATAATACAAATAAATACCTACTTTAACATTATACAGCTATCATTTCATAGATAAACACAGACTATATAGATCTTAATGATGTTACTGATTTACTAAAGTAGACAAGTCTGAGATCACGACATAGTTTATAAAACCGTGACAAATATTAAATTCCTGAGATAAAACCATACTTATTCTATGCAGTATCGTAACAAATTTATATACGCAAACATTAAAACAACATTAAAGAGATATTTATTATCATCATCCAAGAATTAGATCATTTTCTTTTGGTATTCCGAGTTATGTTTGAAGTTAAGTACATAATATCTCGGAAAATGGGGCTAGATATTTTTTTGTAGTTTTTTTTTAAATATGAAACGGTTATGTGAGTCATTTGTTTAACAAAGTCAACTAATATTAATAATGTATCAAGTGATGGTACAGTTTTTAACACTAGTAAACTTTTAAATGCTATTGTAAGTGTCTGTTACCAAATGCTATATAATTATGTTCGCACTAAACGCTTATGCCACAAATCTAAAATTATTACCGAAAATTCTTGATCAACTTCACATTATCAATTTGTCTAAAAAAAAGAATGAAGAATCATTTTTTTTTGAGATTAGTGATCTAAATTAATTTGTTATACTTATGTTCTTTTTTGTTTTATTCCTTTTATATCACATCATTTATATATGCTTCATTAAAAATAGATAATTGCTACCCAACTAGGTATACCTGTTCTAGGGTTAATACGTAACAAGGTATACGTAATAACTGTATATAACTTCAGTTGAATGTCATAATGGTCAGGGATAATGTTCCTCAAAAAAGCTGTCCTCCAGGACGTCCTTCCAAGAGATGGTAGTTCACGTAACAGGAGGAAAGCTAATGCAGAACATAAACAGTAGCTAATAATTTCTTTATAGCTGCCGCCAACTTTTTTTGTTATATTTGACAGTCTAAGTTTGATGCCACCAAATTAATATATCCATAAATTTTGTGTAATAAAGTATAAATACTGTGATTGTCTTTACACAAACAATGACAGTTCATAACACCTTTCTCCAAAGAATATATTCTTATGTAATGTTCAAAAAAAACTAATCATTTGTTCTATTGCTATAGTCAAACTAAATTGAGTTATTTTCTGTCATTTCACGAAACGAGTAACAATTGAATAATGCCAGTTTTAACACAGTGGTGATTTTCATGTTAAGTATTAAAATATAATATATTATTATTCAAAAATACTCGTATTTATTTCATTTTATTCGAATTATATAATTGGTATCGAATGCAAAAAGGACACATACATTTTTATGCACATTGTAGTGGAAACCCTACCGGATTTTTCGAAAACAGTCTAAAGTTGTTCTAAGTCTATCTGGAATAAAAAGAGAGAATTTTTTAACTTTTAGCTAAACTTAATTAAGGATTATATTAACGGAATAAATGGTTAATTTCAATACAAAAAATGATTAAGTTCAATAGTTTATTGGCATATAATATTTATCTAGATGTTCTTGCTTTATAAATGGTGTAATCAACCCGACTTTGTTTTGTTTATATAAATTAATGAATATATAAATTTGAATTGACATTTATGACATTATTCGATACCGACAGAGAAAAGTAAATAATCCATTTAATCTACGTGCGAATGGAGGTGCATTTGTTTTTATTTACATAATAATATGTCATTATCTATGTTTCCGCTTTATTTTATTGTTTTAAGTAAATCTATGGTTTGGTAAAATCAAGTCAATCTATGGTTTGGGATGCTGAGGCATGGTTTGGACTGTAGCGCCGTCAGGGAGAGAGAAAAATTAAAATATCGATACAAAATATAAATACTTGACTAGGGGTCGTATTACAAGAGTTATTTGAGAAATTTGTAAGAAAAAGGTAAGGTCCCGTACTGCGAGAATACTGATTACGGCACCTCAACTTTTTCTTACATCATTCTTAAGTAACTCCCGTAATACGACCTTATGACCCTGGATCTGTGAGACGATTAATATCGCAAGTCTCTCGAATGTGGCAACTTGTTATTGGGTGCGTGTTAAATTAATATTTGACATAGTACCTGTTAATTAATAAAGAATAAATAAATGACAAATTTACCGCCAAAATCTAGGAGAATCCGGTAGCCATTTTAATGTTGTGGTTCCTTTGCAGTTGCCCGAACTGAGTTTTTCGACTTTTGATAGTAGTAGTAGTAGTAGTAACTTTTATTTAGACGTAAAAAATACAAAATTAATACATCTAGTGTAAACAAAAAGTTTTTTTTTTGATACAATAATAAATTATGGTACAGAGATACTTAATTATTAAAACATGTAAAAGTATGGAGAACATTAATATTTTTTAACTATGTGTTCAGCACCTAGCCTACGAAAGGTGGCAAGACTTGTGGTTTCTTTTATGTATGATGGCAAACTATTATATATTTTGAGACCTTTATGGTATAAACAATTTTGTGTACTTGTTAATCTCGTTTTTGGAAGTCTAAAATCCTGACATCCTTTCGTAGGGTAAGTGTGAACATTGGCATTGAATAATATATTTTTCTGCATATGTATATTTTGGAAGCATATTATTTTTTATTATCGATGCTGATAATATTTATGCAAACATTAACATTATTAACTAATTATAAAATTGGGTCCTATTGTAAAAATAAGTGTTGTATCATCATCATTTTAAATTTCTATAACTTATATCTTGTTTAAGAATTATCTTTCTAGTATGATCACTGTGACTCTGTTACTAAGTTTATAGAAAAAGAAAAAATATGGTGTACAAATCTTCGCTTAGGGGCTTTTCCGTTCGATTATTTCCTCCAAGGAGAAATCTATGGTTTATTTGAAATATTCCCTTATTAAATCGTGAATGTTTTTAATAAGTTAGATATCTTGTATGAAATCATTAAACACACAGAATTTATAACATTTTTTCTCATCATATAAATATCTGAAGAGTTAATGAGAAATAATTGGTTATAATATGATGTTGTTTGTGCGTTCACATGGCCAATTATAATATTTTTTCTCTACTTCTAGTGTATTATCTATTATTCAAGTCACAAGAACTTTTCTAGTAAGTAATTCCAGATACCTTTCGAAATAATATTACTAGTTATTAAATTGTGACTAACATAATATTATTTTTTACCTACATTGTACATATATGAGTACTTAATATATGAAGATAGAATAATATCATGTCATTTGGGTTCTGACAGCTTCTTTAAACGAACAATGGAACTTAAATAATTGTAGATATATAAGAACTGGAATCACAGACAAATAATCTATAGACATGACTTAAGCATATATTTTTATTATAATAGATGTCGTAGTTAGCAAATTTTGTATGATGTGTCATTTTTCCGTGGGATTTTCGACGAATTGGTTCCAGACCACATCGTTTTTCTATAGAAAATAACGACTAATGTGAATTGTTTTCGGATTTATTTGTCTAAAAAACATTTTAATTATTAAAGTTAAGAGAACAGTTACGACACATCTAGGATGTGTCGAAATGTAAGGAAAACAGAAATATGTTGCCAACCAAAACCACAAACGCGCGATATTCCATGACTCACTTTTTGCACGGAGTAATACATCTAGTATATTATAATAAAAATCTATGGACTCAAGCAATATTTCTTGGTACACATCTCGTTACAATGCCACCAAATTTTGGTGGCAATCAATATAACGTATTTGAATACTTTGTTAATGATTCAGAATGAAAATGTAAAGATTACCTAAAAATTCATCAATGAAAAATTCATTGTTGTGAATGGGGATACTTAATGTAGTTCGTTCAGCAGATCAAAGCGATAGGCCGCGATTAGATAAATAGGTGAATTTGGTTTTAAGGTACTGCGGTGAATTAGGATTAAAGAGGGTATTAAATAGAAGTGACAAAATATGTATGCTTTTGGAGGACACGTGACTTGAATTCAACACGAGTTTTTAAGTGCATTAGCGCAACAAACTAATGTCTAATTCGAGGCAGTACTTGCCTCCTAATCAAAACGGAAAGGTAAATACGCGTTTGGGATACCACCTTACTCTAAGTTCCAATCCCCTGGCCTTGTCGTATCTTATGTCAGCTCAGTATATTTCCTTACTCTGTCGCTGGGACAAATTTTATATAATTATATTTTTAGAATTAGGTAGAATTTTTTTTGTGTAAATGATTGGTTGGTGGCAGTGAGGTAGTGCGCCGTTTTGGCGATCCAGTGGACATGGGTTCGAATCCCGCCTCGACCGATTTCTTTCACGAGTACTGTTGACTGTATGTCATTGGACTTGGGGGACAAGTCCAGTCAAACGGTGGAATCAAAGCCCTCACGAAAACCGATATCGTGGATATAATTATCTTATGGAGTTTGGAATTTTTGCGCTCTTATACCATCCATCTGATTACAATGAAACTTGGTGATTTGTGGTTCATCGCACACCGGGGAAGATTACTGAAAAAAAAAATTCTTCATTTTTTAAATATATTTTTTTACATATTTCAGTAACGGTAAGTACATATTTCACAAACGGACGGATTTCGTAAGTAAAAAAACACACATGTACAAATTATATTGAATAAATAAAAAATAATAAGATTGTTGTTCATAATTTCACCCATAGATGGCTGTAGTAAAAAATTCCTTATTTTCAAGCGAAAAGAATTTCAGTATTACAATATATAGAACTTTCAAAATTGAATTGATAGGGATCTCATTAAAAAGGCATAATTGGTGAACGTTGCGCAAGCGCATAAAGTGATCACGTAAACCAGCCGATGATAGGTCGTAAGCCCTGTAGGTGCCTTGATTTCCCGGTTCTCCTACAATAAATATTCCAACTTCGTCTCTATTGAGATAATTAAAAATCTGTTAAAAATTATCTTTGACTTCCTACAGGGAAAAAAAATCCAATGTTTGCGCATATGCAATAATAAAAATATTAAATTATATTGAAATAGTTTACAATTTTCACCTGTAAAGAGGATGCGCACAAGCACTACCAGGTGCTACACTTACCTTTTTCATACGAAAGATAATATAAAAAAAACAGCCATGTCTATTTCTCGGACTATAAATGAATAAAAAATGGCTTTATCACGGTAACTGTGTTTGTTAAATGAAAAGGTGAAAAGTATTGCTGTGTGAAAAGCTGTGTCTAGCGAAAGGCTAATTAAATAATACTCGTTGTGGATTAAAATGTGTTTTATTTTTATTGTTAAAAATAAATTTAAATTCAATTCATGATAATGGACTGCCACTGAGTGAACGATAAATATTTGAAATGATTAAAAAGTTGTATCATCTACATTTTATAACTAAGTAAATTTTTATTGATTGTTCACAAGTTCTGTTCTTTGCCGATCGTGATATTTTTTTCTCATCATCATAACTACTTAACTACTTCTTACCTTATGACAATTATTTTTTTATGGATAAGAACTGTTGCTTTATTAGTTTCTAAACCAACTTCTCAATAGATGACGTTACAAAAAATTTTCTTCATCACCTCATAGCTGGTGATGGTGTTGTCAACTTATTTTCAAATGAACAATTTTTCATGATAATCAATATTAATTTCAAAAATCGGATTGATAGGGAACTCAACAAGAAGACATAATTGATGAACGTTGCGCAATCGCATAAATTGATCACGTTAACCAGCTGATGACAGGTCGTATTGTACACAGGTGCCTTGAGATTCTCCTATAATATTCCAACTTCGTCTCTATTGAGATGCTCAAAATTTGATTCAAAATATCATTGACTCCCGAAAGGGAAAAAATTCCATGTTTGCGTATATGCAGCTATACAAATATTTATTTATTTATTTGAATCTTCTTGCATTACATATTATAATTAGTACACTGGCGGGCTCATTGCCTAATGGCAATTTCTTCCAACCAACCAGAGTAAATGTTAAATATACAAAACAATGTGTACTATGGCAGTAAGTTAATCAGTTACAAAATAAATAAAGATAGCAGAAAAAGTAAAAAAAAAACAAAGAAGATAGCATATAAGAACAATTCATAGCAATGATAGGAAAACTAAAGGATAATGAAAGGAAGAGGAGAGGAAGATGTAATAAGGTGTTGTAAGATAAATATTTTTGCTTTAGCCTTTTCTTGAAGATGTTAAGTGAGATAGACGACGTAATATCAGGACTTTGGCTATTCCATAGTCTAGCTGAATTTACTTCAAATGAAGAGCTAAAAAATTCAGAACTATGAATAGGGATCCTTAGATTATATTTTATTACAGCAATTTCCTCCTATTAATTTCTCTTAAGTAAAAACAACTACTTAAATTGATATCGTAATTGCACGACGATGTGCAAAATAATCCATTTCATGGTATTTGGAGCATTGTGATTTGTGCGGTGTCGATGCAATTATGTACCAGCAGACACCATAAACTTGTATGAAAGGCATGTGTCTATGATGTTATTATGGGGTTACAACCAGATGTACATAAGTCTTAAGATAATGTTCTAAGATGTATGTATGTAAGGTTGGATTCTTATGCTGTAACCGTTATCCTTGCGTTACAAGTTACTTCTTCTGGTTGTTACAGGTTTTGCCGTTTGTCTTACTGACCTACACCGAGTTCAACTTGTAGACTAACCTTGGTCTCGTAGGATAATGTCTTGTAATAATAACCTTGCTAATTGAAATTTGCAGTTATCACAAATTGTTCATGATTTTATTGTTTTTTAGAAACTTGGTTTTGTGGGCTCTAGCAAGATAATTTCAATTAGTTAAACTATGCACCGAGAAAACTCTTGTTTATAAACTTGATTTTCGTTTGAAAAACCCTAATTTTTTTTCTTCTTCCTTGATTTTCTTCCTTGAATTTTACGTCATTTCAATCAATCCATACATATATTAAAGAAAAACACCTTCTGCGTCTTTCAATTATCTCCCTCTTTTCTGCATTTTTATATTTTTTTTCTTCTTCTTCTTAGCCTTTATCCCATTTACTTGGGATCGGCTCTCCTAGTCCTCATCCTCCAAGTCCTTCTGTCCTCCGAATGAAGCCTTGCCTCCTTGAGATCTCTGGTTATGATCAGTCTTCTTAATTATTATATTATCAATACACTAAATTAACTTGCGAATTCACGATGCTTTGCTTGTTTGAAAATGATCGTCTTATTGCAATAAACCAGGGGGGCAAGTCTGGTTCGACCGGCGAAATCAAAACCCTAGTGACTACCCATATCATGGATATAATTATCATATGGAGTTCTATGACATCTAAAGATATCATAGAACTCCATATAATAATTATATCCATGATATGGGTAATCGTGAGGGTTTTGATTTCGCCGATTGAACCAGACTTGCCCCACAGAATTAATGCAAAAAAAAATATATATAAATAATTATTAAATCGAATAATTTTTATGATTATTTACGCAAACATTGGATTTTTCCTTGTCAGGAGTCTGTGATATTTTTTGTCAACAAATCGATTTCTCAATACATGTGTTATATAAATAAGTTACATTGTCTTAGGAAGATGGAGATCATGTTACCAAGCTTATTTCAATACATGTGTTATATAAATAAGTTATATTGTCTTAGGAAGATGGAGATCATGTTACCAAGCTTATTTCAATACATGTGTTATATAAATAAGTTATATTGTCTTAGGAAGATGGAGATCATGTTACCACGCTTATTTCAATACATGTGTTATATAAATAAGTTACATTGTCTTAGGAAGATGGAGATCATGTTACCAAGCTTATTTCAATACATGTGTTATATAAATAAGTTACATTGTCTTAGGAAGATGGAGATCATGTTACCAAGCTTATTTCAATACATGTGTTATATAAATAAGTTATATTGTCTTAGGAAGATGGAGATCATGTTACCAAGCTTATTTCAATACATGTGTTATATAAATAAGTTATATTGTCTTAGGAAGATGGAGATCATGTTACCAAGCTTATTTCAATACATGTGTTATATAAATAAGTTATATTGTCTTAGGAAGATGGAGATCACGTTACCAAGCTTATTTCAATACATGTGTTATATAAATAAGTTATATTGTCTTAGGAAGATGGAGATCATGTTACCAAGCTTATTTCAATACATGTGTTATATAAATAAGTTATATTGTCTTAGGAAGATGGAGATCATGTTACCAAGCTTATTTCAATACATGTGTTATATAAATAAGTTACATTGTCTTAGGAAGATGGAGATCATGTTACCAAGCTTATTTCAATACATGTGTTATATAAATAAGTTATATTGTCTTAGGAAGATGGAGATCATGTTACCAAGCTTATTTCAATACATGTGTTATATAAATAAGTTACATTGTCTTAGGAAGATGGAGATCATGTTACCAAGCTTATTTCAATACATGTGTTATATAAATAAGTTATATTGTCTTAGGAAGATGGAGATCATGTTACCAAGCTTATTTCAATACATGTGTTATATAAATAAGTTATATTGTCTTAGGAAGATGGAGATCATGTTACCAAGCTTATTTCAATACATGTGTTATATAAATAAGTTACATTGTCTTAGGAAGATGGAGATCATGTTACCAAGCTTATTTCAATACATGTGTTATATAAATAAGTTATATTGTCTTAGGAAGATGGAGATCATGTTACCAAGCTTATTTCAATACATGTGTTATATAAATAAGTTATATTGTCTTAGGAAGATGGAGATCATGTTACCAAGCTTATTTCAATACATGTGTTATATAAATAAGTTATATTGTCTTAGGAAGATGGAGATCATGTTACCAAGCTTATTTCAATACATGTGTTATATAAATAAGTTATATTGTCTTAGAAAGATGGAGATCATGTTACCAAGCTTATTTCAATACATGTGTTATATAAATAAGTTATATTGTCTTAGGAAGATGGAGATCATGTTACCAAGCTTATTTCAATACATGTGTTATATAAATAAGTTATATTGTCTTAGGAAGATGGAGATCATGTTACCAAGCTTATTTCAATACATGTGTTATATAAAAAAGTTATATTGTCTTAGGAAGATGGAGATCATGTTACCAAGCTTATTTCAATACATGTGTTATATAAATAAGTTATATTGTCTTAGGAAGATGGAGATCATGTTACCAAGCTTATTTCAATACATGTGTTATATAAATAAGTTACATTGTCTTAGGAAGATGGAGATCATGTTACCAAGCTTATTTCAATACATGTGTTATATAAATAAGTTATATTGTCTTAGGAAGATGGAGATCATGTTACCAAGCTTATTTCAATACATGTGTTATATAAATAAGTTATATTGTCTTAGGAAGATGGAGATCATGTTACCAAGCTTATTTCAATACATGTGTTATATAAATAAGTTATATTGTCTTAGGAAGATGGAGATCATGTTACCAAGCTTATTTCAATACATGTGTTATATAAATAAGTTATATTGTCTTAGGAAGATGGAGATCATGTTACCAAGCTTATTTCAATACATGTGTTATATAAATAAGTTACATTGTCTTAGGAAGATGGAGATCATGTTACCAAGCTTATTTCAATACATGTGTTATATAAATAAGTTATATTTTCTTAGGAAGATGGAGATCATGTTACCAAGCTTATTTCAATACATGTGTTATATAAATAAGTTATATTGTCTTAGGAAGATGGAGATCATGTTACCAAGCTTATTTCAATACATGTGTTATATAAATAAGTTATATTGTCTTAGGAAGATGGAGATCATGTTACCAAGCTTATTTCAAAACATGTGTTATATAAATAAGTTATATTGTCTTAGGAAGATGGAGATCATGTTACCACGCTTATTTCCAAACGACGTAAGCGTCACTTCGTAACATATTATATAATTTTCAAATTGGGATTGATAAGCGAAATCAATATAATGGCATAATAATTTGTGAACGTTGCGCAAGCGCTTTAAGTGATCAAGTGAGTCAACCGATGACAGGTTGTAAGCCCTGAAGTGTCTGATGTTCCAGTTTTCCTGTAGATATATATTCTTGCCTCATCTCTGTGGAGGCATTAAATTTGTCAAATAATTAATATTAATTATAGGGTACGAATATTATAAGGAGAAAAAGAAGCCAGCTAGAAACGAGTAGGTTGTGACCAACGCTTAAATCTTCACTACCAAGTCACTCCACAAAGTATTCAAATTTTGTATGGAAAATATTCAGTATTTTCATAAAATGAGTTTTGATTTAAATATTTTTTTATGAAACCTTGATAATTCTTCCATGCAATTTTGTGAAAGTGCTGTGTCATTTTAATAATTTGAAAATAAAAATATCAATATAAATATATTTCCTGAGCTTAGGGTCACTGAAATATTTGATAGTTAAAAAATGAGAAGCACTGATCAGATATCTAAGCGAGTATCAGATATACAAATTTGGAAATTATCGAATGAGTAGTCGATAATCCATAAAGTAGAATAAATACACCGTACATAGTTCACAGAAACACATACAAATAATAATAATAATAAAAAATGATAAAATTCTTTTATTATGCAAAATAAATCACAATGTGGCGGACTTATTGCCCGTAGGCAATTTCTACCAGTCAACCACACTAGTAAATACAATGGTACGAGCAAGTAAAAAAATACATATAACAAAAAATAAAATTTTATAGGTATACACGAGAATGAAAATTTTAATAATATAAAAGTGCAAAATTCTATGTATAATAAAACATAAATTAAAATAATTACATTGTGATGGAACTTTCAGAATACAATCTCAGCATGATACAAGTTACAAGGGTTAGTGAAGAGTAAAATCTGAAAAGAGATGTTTTTTATCTATCCTAAGGGCTGTATTTTATTTTGTAAAAATGCTTATAGTTCATATAATGTAACACATACTGACAAATACGTATAATATGTAGATAATTTGAATCCATAAAGAAATATTTGCGTTGTAGAAAACCAGTTTTGAAAATTGCCTAAGGTGTTATTGGCAGATAGGTGACAAGTATGTACATAGTTCAGCCTGTACTTTTTATGATATACCTTTTATAATGTACATCCCAGTTGATTTTTTGATGACGTTAAAAAAATTAAAATACCTATAATAATAATAAAATTAGCCCAATTTTAATAAACTTTTTAAAATGTATTATGTTAGGCTGGAATACAGATTTAAAAATAAATTTAAATTCTAATAAAATATCTATTCCAGGAATTAAAATTAAACGCGGAATTTTTCAGGGAGATTCATTGAGTCCACTTTGGTTTTGTTTAGCTCTTAATCCGCTTTCTAAAATGTTAAATGAATCTAAGTATGGAATAAAAATTAACGGTCATCCACGGTCTAATATTAAAATTTCGCACTTAATATATATGGATGATATAAAAGTATATGCTAAATCTGATTCAGAATTGGAAAAAATGATTAGGATAATAAAAGCATTTTCAGATGATATTAGAATGTCTTTCGGTTTAGATAAATGTAAAACTTTACATGTCGAAAAGGGTAAAATACTAGAAATGGGTGGTGATATTCAAAGAAATTTTCAAATAGATAGTTTGAAAGGGTTGGAGGTTTATAAATATCTAGGTTATCCGCAGTCTAACAAATTAGACCACACTAAAATAAAATCTGATATTAATATAAAATTTAAAGATAGAATTACGAAAATATTAAAATGCAATCTGTCAGCTAAAAACTTAACTAAAGCTATTAATACTTGGGCAATACCGATATTGACATATTCTTTTGGAATTATTAAATGGTCAAAAACAGATTTAGATAGTTTAGAAAGAACAATTAGAACGCGTTTAACTAAATTTCATTGTCATCATCCTAATTCCGCGATTGAACGAATCAATTTGCCTAGGAATTTAGGAGGTAGGGGTATAATAAAAATAACATCGTTACATAATAATCAAATTGAATCGCTAAAAACTTTCTTTCACAAAAAATCTGATAGTTCTTTAATGCATAAAGTAATCTGTGAGGCGGACAAAAATTTAACAACATTAAATTTAAATTACGAGAATGCCAATAACAATATTATAAATATAAATGACGACCTTCTAAATTCGTGGCTAAATAAAATAATTCATTCTATACATCCAAAATTTCTCAACCAACCTTATGTTGACAAAATTTGGTCAAACAAATGGTTGAGTATTGGTGATTTGGACGCGGATTTAGAAGGTTTTATAATAGCAATTCAGGATAGAGTAATAAAAACTAAAAATTATCAAAAATATATAATAAAAGACATAAATGTAGTTGATGATAGTTGTAGGAAATGTTTGGCTTTTCCGGAAACAATCGATCATATAATATCGGGCTGTTCTTTTCTCGCGCAATCAGAATATACATTTAGACATAACCAAGTAGCAAAAATAATACATCAAAATTTAGCTATTAAATATAAATTAATTGACGCGATAAACATAAAACCATATTATGAATATGATCCGATTTCATTTTTAGAAAATAATAATATTTCGCTTTATTACGATAAAACAATATTAACTGACCGGTCAATTCAACATAACAGACCCGATTTAATAATACATGATAAAATTAAAAAAATAACATATATTTGCGACGTGGCTATTCCAAATTCTAGTAATATTATAAAAACTTTTGATGAAAAAATTAGAAAATACATCGCTTTAGGTAATGAGATTAAAAGACTTTGGCATTCTCGTAAAATAATAATATTACCGTTCATTATTTCAGCCACTGGCATTATTCCAAAATCGTTAATCCGTAATTTAGAAATTATAGATTTATCGAAAAATTTAATAATAAAAATGCAAAAAACGGTAATTATGAATACATGTAGAATCGTTAAAGATTTTTTATTTAAACGTTAATATTCGGGAATCAGTAGGGTTGTTAGGTAGTATAGAGACCTCCTCAGAGCCTAATCCTTTGATATGTTAAGTATCTGGATGGGTGAACTATTCCCAATTGAAAGCTTGATGATGCGTTTGTTGCATTTTATTTTGCTCTTTTAAATAATTTACAATTTACGCATTGATCTGCTAATTCTTTTGAGGAAGTGTATAATGGTAATAATAATAATTGAGTGTTATTATTTGTAGTGCTCAATTGTTATTAATATCATTAGTAAATCGGCCAGCGCCGTAAAAAAAAAAAAAAAATAATAATACCTATAATAATAATCATCCTAATTCCGCGATTGAACGAATCAATTTGCCTAGGAATTTAGGAGGTAGGGGTATAATAAAAATAACATCGTTACATAATAATCAAATTGAATCGCTAAAAACTTTCTTTCACAAAAAATCTGATAGTTCTTTAATGCATAAAGTAATCTGTGAGGCGGACAAAAATTTAACAACATTAAATTTAAATTACGAGAATGCCAATAACAATATTATAAATATAAATGACGACCTTCTAAATTCGTGGCTAAATAAAATAATTCATTCTATACATCCAAAATTTCTCAACCAACCTTATGTTGACAAAATTTGGTCAAACAAATGGTTGAGTATTGGTGATTTGGACGCGGATTTAGAAGGTTTTATAATAGCAATTCAGGATAGAGTAATAAAAACTAAAAATTATCAAAAATATATAATAAAAGACATAAATGTAGTTGATGATAGTTGTAGGAAATGTTTGGCTTTTCCGGAAACAATCGATCATATAATATCGGGCTGTTCTTTTCTCGCGCAATCAGAATATACATTTAGACATAACCAAGTAGCAAAAATAATACATCAAAATTTAGCTATTAAATATAAATTAATTGACGCGATAAACATAAAACCATATTATGAATATGAACCGATTTCATTTTTAGAAAATAATAATATTTCGCTTTATTACGATAAAACAATATTTACTGACCGGTCAATTCAACATAACAGACCCGATTTAATAATACATGATAAAATTAAAAAAATAACATATATTTGCGACGTGGCTATTCCAAATTCTAGTAATATTATAAAAACTTTTGATGAAAAAATTAGAAAATACACCGCTTTAGGTAATGAGATTAAAAGACTTTGGCATTCTCGTAAAATAATAATATTACCGTTCATTATTTCAGCCACTGGCATTATTCCAAAATCGTTAATCCGTAATTTAGAAATTATAGATTTATCGAAAAATTTAATAATAAAAATGCAAAAAACGGTAATTATGAATACATGTAGAATCGTTAAAGATTTTTTAAACGTTAATATTCGGGAATCAGTAGGGTTGTTAGGTAGTATAGAGACCTCCTCAGAGCCTAATCCTTTGATATGTTAAGTATCTGGATGGGTGAACTATTCCCAATTGAAAGCTTGATGATGCGTTTGTTGCATTTTATTTTGCTCTTTTAAATAATTTACAATTTACGCATTGATCTGCTAATTCTTTTGAGGAAGTGTATAATGGTAGTAATAATAATTGAGTGTTATTATTTGTAGTGCTTAATTGTTATTAATATCATTAGTAAATCGGCCAGCGCCGTAAAAAAAAAAATAATAAACACTTCCTTGCACCTTGCGCAAGTGGCGAGTTTATTGCCAAATGGCAATTTCTTCCAACTAACCAGTGTTTCCAGCCCAGAGAAGCAATATTTGCGAGAGAAATGAATTTAAATAAATTTCTCCTCTGCTGAGATTCGAACCCAGGACGCCCGCACAGAAGCCAAACGGCTTACCAGCTGTGTTTGTATAAGTAAGATGAAATACTTTTATTCATCACCAAAAAACCTTTTTCCATGTTTCATGGATTAGCTTGAATAAGATAATCTTGGCGATTCGACGGATTTCTTTAACCTCTTATTATTTCTTTCTTTTACCTCTTATTATTTCTTTCTTTAACCTTTTATTATTTCCTTCTTTAACCTATTATTATTTCTTTCTTTAACCTTTTATTATTTCTTTCTTTAACCTCTTGCATTTTTGCATAGTTTAGGGAATGTATGAGGATGTATTGTATATGATCTTGTTTTAAGGACATATTCATTATTATTGTTAATAAACAAAATACAATAAAATAAGAAAAAATACAATTGCAAGTAATTCTTCTTCTTCTTTTCTCAGCAATTGTCCCACATGATGGTAGGATCAGCTCTGGGGTAATTCCATTGTTAAGCATATCCTGTCTCACCACTTCTTTCCATCTGCGCTTTGGTCTCCCTCTGGATCTTTGACCCGGCACATTTAACTTTTGGGATACGTTCCCCATGTATTCCGGTGGTCTTCTACAATCATGTCCATACCATCTCAGTCTGTTTTCTTGAAGCTTCTCGGATATATATCTTTTCGGGTGTTTCTTATTTTATCTAGCCTATAGTCACCCCGCACATCCATCTAAGCAATTCCAAATAGTACAAATATCATACGATACGGAAATTACGGAATGGAATGAGAGGTCAGGGCCACCCAAGGAAGGGATGGCACGTCTATGTGAACGGTATTTTGAAAGACGGAAATGTTAGAAGCGTGAACAACAGACGAACATGTATAAGACGATGTATGAATGTTGTCGAGGCGATGAATGCATGTCAAGATATAAGTAAGTGGCGCTCGGTTCTCTCTGTCTACCCCGTGAGGGACATGGCGTGATGGTATGTTTGTAATGTATGTCATACGATTTTTTTGTATAAACTACCTCACTATGCTGAGCCTGTTTCGAGGTGGCATTATATTTCACAGAAGAAACATTTTTATAAACTGATTATGTTTTCACAGAACATTATGCCCTTGTTTCTAATCCATGTTTCTATTGTTTTTTTCAGTTTCAAATATTAAGAATACATATAATTGAATATCTGCTGAGAATGTGCACTGGGATTAGCTTCTACACATGATATTCATCATAAAATGTCACACGTAAACAAAAGAGATTTTCATTTTATCTGAAGTTAATTTTAAAGTATGTTTTATGAAACACCCTTTTTATTATCATATACGCGAAACTTTTCTATAACCTGAAAGTATTGTTTCGCAGTTTTGTGCTCTTGAAAAATGAAATTTATTATATGTTTACATTTTTATATTTTCCAATTCAATCCATATTTTTTAACTTATTATAACAAAATAATAAATTTGCGATAAATATCATTAGAAATATAATAAGAACAAGCAGTTATAATCCACGTAATGAGTTTGATAAATGACTTTATATTGCTTCTCTGGCAGTCTTAGCGGCACAGTTGGTTAGATATCTGACTGCTGATCCAAAGGTCTCGAGTTTGATTTCCTGTGGAGACACAGAAGTGTTGTGATCTGTGAGACGATTAATATCGTAAGTCTCCAGAATGTGGCAACTTGATATTGGGTGCGTGTTAAATTAATATTTGACATAGTACCTGTTATAGTTGCCTGAGAAGTAGGTTATATAAAATATTGCTTCTCGGGTAACTAACAGGTACTGTATCAAATATTATTTTAACACGCATTCAATGAGACGAGTTTCCACATTATGGAGACTTATGATGTTTATCGCCTTACAGATTTTGATTGTGAATCGAACCCAGGAACCCGGGAATCGAACCCGGGACCATTGGCTCAGAAGTCAGATATATTACTAGCTCAGCCACAAAGATATAAAAAAGTTTACAAAATAAGAGCGATGCTTTCGCTGTCGTTGTCAATGGTGGTTTAGATCGAAAGCGCTTATTAGGCTTTACTTATTATTTAAATTACTATATGAATTGATGCTATATGTGTTTTCATTATATTTATTTATTTATCTTGTTGTACATAATATAAACAAACATATTGCACAATGGCTGGCTTATTGCCATTTGGCAATATCTTCCAACCAAATTACGTAGTATGACAACATTAATAATTATGTATTATATTAAAGCAAAAAGATTGTAGCTTAAAACAAAAAAATGATACATAGGTACATACATCATACCATCATGTGCGGATGTGCATAACCTTATAAAAGGAAGCACGATACATGCATGTTTGCTCACACACTAGTAATGTCTCACCTAAAAAGGCAACAACCAGAATGGGTGGTGAACCTCATTGCTGAACTTTGTAAGATGCTACGTTGCCTGTTGTGTTTTCGATTGCCCAGCTATAATGGGTCACCCAAAAATGAGACTCCCGAAAATAAACGAATACAAGAAAATATTACATCAAGATAAATATAAAAAACCAAAAATAAAACCTCATACAAAAAAGAAAGGATTGGAAAAGGCAATAAGAGGAAATCGGGATCAGGTGTATACGGATAAAAATATTCCTTCTTTAGTTTTTTTTTGAAAATATAAAGTGAGTTAGACGACGATATATGCGAACTTAGTTTTCACTTATCAACGAATGCACTCTAATGCAATGAATACTTTTATTGTGATAAAATCAATATTTGTCAGTGAAAGTTTTCTATGTAAGTGATATTAGGTGTCAAAAAATAATGAAAATCATTCATTCGAAAACAAAAAAAAATACAGTTTTTAGAAAAGACTGTTTACACAGAATATACAGAAATATTTTCATTTGAACAAAGGCACGATTGTTTTTAGAACCGACAGTTATTTTGTAAAATTCAGGGCAGTCCATGTCTTGTTCTTTTGATTGAGTTTTGATCTTTCTTCAAATGAAATTAAATGAAGTGTATAAATAATATTTCAGAGCGTTATTTTATGACAAAATCAGTCCATGACGCCTTGTGATACGAACCGATGTAATTTTAAGTAATTTATTTAAGGTGTTAAGACTTTTATATAACTGTTCTACCTTTAAAGCAGCTTCATTGACTCTAAATCATAATATTAATAGGCAAAACTACGGATCCTGACAGGAAGAGATCGTACAGTGATTTACAATAGAACGATAATACATCGATTCTTTACATAGAATGTATTATTTTAAAAAAATGATTGTCGTATTATTTTCCACAACTTATAATTGTGTAAGTATATATCTTACGAATAAAATGTTTCATCCTATAAAGAATATTTTACTAGTTGGCATGATAGGAAAACAGATTTATTTTTGTATGCCGAAAAATATCATCCAAAACATTAAAAAAAAATCATTACAAACATTAAAAAAAAATTCATCAAAAACACGAAAAATTTCGTAATTATACGAAAAGCTTCATAAAAACGAAAAATTTCATTAAAAACACGAAAATATCACCAAAAAACGAAAAATTTCGTCAAATTCACGTAAAATATCATCAAATCACGAAAAACTTCACCAATAACAAAAAATATTCATTTTTTATTCTTATAAGTATATTATTTTTTTTTCTTCCCAGAATGTTTCACGGAATTTAACTACATAGTAATAACTTAGTTTAGTTTGTCGATCGACAATTCTTGATAGAACTCCATTGTATGTAGATATTTTACATATATTAAAAAAATACTTGGTATTAGTTCTATTGAAATTTATTTGATTATCGACGTGTTTCTTGCAAGGCACATCGTCAGAATAATCGTCAATGTATATCGTCATAGTAATAGGCATGATGACTAATTTTGAAAAACTGTCTCACGATGTCTTTACGCATTCACTGTTTCCAAATATACAGATATTTGTACCTAAAATTAAAGTTTAATAGAAAAAAGGGCCTTTTCAAATAAAATTATGACACACGCCAAAACGCTTTTAGGCGTCATATCATCTGCCGGCGATTCACACCACATAACACATTGAATATCAACTCATCTGTAGAATCCCTACTAGAGATAGCGATTTGACTGTCAATTATTCGAAGAATCGATTTATAAAACTATCATCTATGTGGATCGATCCAGTGAATCGATCTTTGACACTCAAAAATCGAGATTTGATTTATGTTTCGATGAGAATCTAATTTTCTACTTTGTTTCTGTACATACTATGTTAGTTGCCATTTCCAGAAATGACCAGTCTTTTGGACACTTGCTGTTCGTCATGCGGAGGTGTTATGAAATGTCTTTATTAGTCCAATATATTCGTTTCCCAGTGGAAACACAGTTTTTCATTGTGTTTGTAGTCAAAATTTGTGAGATGGTCATTATCATAGATCTCCAAAAGGTGGCTACTTGTTATTGGATATATGTTAAATAAATATATGAAAAATATCGTATGTGTTTGTAAATCAATTGTATGTATAATGGATTCAGAGCAGGTAAAAATGCATTTCTTTTAATATACATGACGGTAACATTCTTTATATTTTCCGGTCTACGAAAACTTACCCCGCAATATTATAACGTACATCAAGTGTGTGTGTCCAAAAGTGAAAGTTGATTTTTCTATGCGCATAATACACAAGAATAATTAAATGTACTTCTAACGTTGATATATCTATCTTTGTTGGTTTAACGTCATAGGTTCCCAAACTGTATTATTTCGTAGACAATTTGACGATTTTTTTATTTTCCTATGTTCCTTTCTTGTTAAACACTCAATTTTGCCAAAATCCTCGATTCTAAGTGCGTTTTTGAGATGAGTTGTCATCTGAGTGACTCAGTTGTGAGTTGTCATCTGAGTGACTCTGAAACTGGAAACAATATTTACAATAATTGTGGTATATTTTGAGTATTAGAAAAAATAATATGACAGGGAAAAAATATGGTGTTAGACAGGGATGCGTGCTGTCTCCATGGCTCTTCAACCTGTACATTGACTTCTGTATAAGAGCCCTTAAAGATGAAAGCAAGGGTCTGAAACTGAGCACTGTAACAGTGCGTGATTTGATGTATGCAGATGACAAAGTACTGTTAGCTGAAAGTGTGGAAGAGTTACAGTATCTTGTAAGCATGGTATATGAAGGATGCATAGAGAACGGTCTGAGAATGAATGCCAGCAAATCAAAGGTAATGGTCTTTGAAAAGAGTGAAAGCAGAACAGCGTGTAAAATAAGAGTAGAGAATGAATAGAGAAAGTCGACGAGTATGTATATCTGGGAAGCATGTTTCAACGGAATGGACGACCTGATAAGGATATCGAAAGAAGAGTTATGGCAGGAAACAGAATGAATGGAGCACTGAGACCAGTTATGAATGATCGCAACATATCAAAGGTTGCCAAAGTTACCATTCATAACGCTATCTTAGTGCCAACGTTGACGTATGCAAGTGAAACCTGGACATGGCAGAAGTCGCACGAAAGCAGAATAAATGCTGTTGAAATGAGATCGCTAAGAAGAATCTGCAATAGAACGATGTATGACAGGGTAAGAAATGAGAACATAAGGAAAGAATGTAAGATGAAGAAAGATATCATAAATAGAATAAAAGTGAACACACTGAGATGGTTTGGCCACATGGGTAGAATGAATGAGGAACGCCTGACGAAGAAAATATACAATGCGGATAGGATTGGATTGAGAGGCCGGGGCCGCCCAAGAAAGGGATGGCACGACCATGTGAATGATATTTTGAAAGACGGAAATGTTAGAAGCGTGAACAACAGACGAACATGTATAAGACGATGTATGAATGTTGTCGAGGCGATGAATGTATGTCAAGATAGAAGTAAGTGGCGTTCGGTTCTCTCTGCCTACCCCGTAAGGGACATGGCGTGATGGTATGTATGTATAATATGACGATCTATAAAGTGAATAATTCCATATTTTATATGATTAAAACATAATTGATTTCAATTCAATTTCCATAAACAACCTTAGTATGAATTGAAATTCTTCTTATGTTTTTTTCTTCTAAACTGTTTCTGATTTCTTTCCTACCCATCATTCCTTTTTTGTTTATTATAATTTAAATGTGTTTAAATGTGTATACATCCCACAACCTCTGTCTCCCTTCTTTCTTTGTTGCTGTGATTTTACTTTGTTTATCTTTGTTTGTTTTTATTTATAAATTTAATATACCTACCATGACAGTATTAATGGCCTCACGTTTCTTTGGTTGGTTGGAAGAAATTGTCTTATGACAATAAACCCGTCATTGTACACATAATAATATACATGGAGTAAAATAAGTTATTTGCCGAAAACTATACTATCGTTGATTTTCATAAATAAAATAAAATAAAAAAATATATAAATGTGAATACTTTTGATAGTAGGCACTTTTCACACAATGAATTTAATTACAATGTTAATTAGCGTATATCGTAAAGAAATTGATGAAGAATAATTCACTGCATGATTCGTCTTAAATTTGGGACATATAAATCATTAGTTTCTATTCATTCGATTGTTATAAATATTAAAAGAAAAACTAGTTTTAATTTATAGTCTGACAGTTTAATGCATTATGATAGTCATTACTTTTATTAATTTACATTTCGACCATAGTTTTTGCTCTCTAAATTCATTAATGTTTGAAATGAACTTGTTAAAAATCATCATGGCACACAGAAATTCAACTAAATATTTTATGTTCGTTAACAAATGCATACCAAAATGTCGACACTTGACGGCCAACACTGAATTTACAAGTGTTAATAACAAAAAATGAATTTGTAATGCAACTCGCCTTTGAGAGTCGTAAAAATTACCTTGGCTGGACTTGATATGAATTATTTAAGTTATAGGTTATTCCTAACTTTTCTATTGGTATCAACGTCTTTTGATATTTGTTTCTTGGCTAGGATATGTACGTATCGAAATTGAAATTTTATATTAATAATTTACTTATTTATATTTTTACAAGGTATTATTATTATTTTTTTCACATATTAGGTATATCTTGTTTTTCAGTTTTTCCACTAACTACCAATCTTTTGTTTTTTACATATTCTTAATTTTCGTGCTTTGATATCTATATCTAAGCAATAGCAAAATTTGTCTTTGAAATGTATAACTTTTTATCAGCCTTCGTGGCTCAGTTGATTAGATATCTGACTGTTAATCCAAAGGTCCCGGGTTCGATTCCCGGCGGAGACACAGTTTTTAATTGTGTTTTCAGTCTAGATCTGTGAGACGATTCATATCGTAAGACTCCAAAATGTGGCAGTTTGTTATTGGGTGCGTGTTAAATTAATATTTGACATAATACCTCTAAGTTCCCAGAGAAGGAATTACAAAAGAAATAAATAAATTATGACATATTCTGTAAATTCCTTTGGAAATCAGATATACTTTCCTATTGAAGCTTGTTTTTTACTCCTAAATGTTTTTTGTTCGTATTTCGTTTAGCCGGTATTATTGATTTGATATTATTTATTTATTTTAATTTAAGTACACAATTTATTACAAAACATATAAACAAATTTAGCATAATAAGGAATATAATATTAACAATAACAAATAGGATTCAGAAGTATCAAATTTCAATGAAATGATGGCAGATTGCATGTTACCAACTTTAGATTCAGATTTTTTTTCTAACGACAGTTTTTTTAGC
>OY754964.1:6810485-6912985 GCA_963576475.1 Molanna angustata | reverse complement strand
AGGTGGAAATTAAAAAGTAATTGGTTATTAAGTCTACAATTGTGGTATATACCTATATATTTTTTCAAATAAACCCATGCTCAGTCCTGCAAGAAAACAAAAGCGAGTAAATCAAAGAAAGGTCCAGCGTTTAATACGAATGTATCAAAGTAATACGAAGGAGGAAAGAAAGAAGAAGGAATTTGGGCGGAGGTCGTAAAAAGTGAAACGCTATTTGCCAAAGAGGAAGAAAGTCAGAAAGAGAGAACTGTTGGCCATATAAAGGCAGTTAGTTGAGCAGCAAAATCCTCGATTACATGACCGATCACTAATCGCCTGTAAAAACTGAAAAGTCGGGAATAAATCAAATGGAAAACGGAAAACCTGAGATTGGCCATTATTTGATTTTTACTTTCTCAGACCCTTTTTTTTCCGGTGGTTTTGCTTTATTTACACTATAATACACTGGTCCGTCCACAGAGCCTTGGGGTACACCTGGGAACTCAATTTTTTGCCGAGAAATGAAAATACATTTCTCTTTTTTTGCGTCGTTGTCCTCATTGCTGAAGGTCGTGACCATCTTTCCTATTTGTCCTCAAAACATTGCTGATTGTTGTCTTCCACCTCTCCCAGCACACCGCCGCCGTCCGCATCGTTGTTCCAATGTTCCTGTGGCAGCGTTGATTTGATCAGTCTGTTTTGGGGGATCTTTCCCTTCCTCTCCTTTCTTCGACTCCTCCCGTAACAATCAATTTGTCAAGACTGCTGTCATATTATTTGGCGATGGGACCGAAAGATAGAAGGACATTCATGAAGGACAGGAGAGCCTGTCATCTACGTTTACGTGTCCAGACAATTGGCCGTAGCCGATTGGCCATGGACAATTGACCGTACGCCCTTTTTACCGTATGGACAATTTATCGTGAGGACAATTTACCGTGGGGACAATTTACCGTGAGGACAATTGACCTTGAGAAAAATTTATCGTATGGATAATTCACCGTGCGGACTATTTTTCGCATCAGAAATTTTTTTGTTTCTTTTTTCGTTTGAGTTAAATAAATTGCGTGAATAAAAAAACAAAAAACCGATTGCCTTATTTTTTTATTTCAAGATACTAGGAGAAATCCAATATGTCGACAGTGGTCAAAACGAAATTTTACAAAATAAGCGGTAATTACATATGTAGTTCTAATTTGCTACATTTTGACATATAAGAAGACGTCTGTTCTAAAACTTCTTCTTGTTCTTTCTTTCATTTTTCGAGATGAATATCGATTTATACTAATAAGAAGGTGTAGATTTCGAAACAATTTAAACTTCTTTGTTTTCTTTTGAAATTATGAGAAACCAATATGGCGGCCGTGATTTGAGGATGAGTTTTCAAAGTGAATGATTATGTTGAGTTTATCTAGTTTTAATTTGGTACATTTTGAGATTTAAGAAGACGTCTGTTCTTAAATTTCTTCTTGTTCTTTTTTTGAATTTTCAAGATGGATATCGATTCATACTAATTAAAAGGTGGAGATTTCGAAATAATTTAAACTTCTTTGTTTTCTTTTGAAATTATGAGAGAACAATTATCTCAAGTATTTGTGTTTTATATCATTTTTACATTAACAAAATAACATCACTATGCATAAATTTAAAAACAATAAATAAATGGATGGGTGTATGGCAGAGCGGTTAGCGCGCTGGGTTAGTAATCCAGTGGTCGCGAGTTCGAATCCTGCCTCGAACGATCTCGTTCACCTATAGGAAAAGCATTTATGCTTAGTTTAGGGAACGTAGGAAGATGTATATGTTAACAAGGACATATTCATTTAAAAAAAAAAAAAAATGTCAAAAATACCTATTTACATACCCATATACACAACGTGATGACTGTTTTAAATGTACCTACCAATATTTTTTTATCCCATCATACAGTATGGCTTTGTTTGAAGGAGGCAGTGACTAAATCAACAAAAAAATCATTTTCAAAACATTTACAATGAGACAGGTGAATCCTAATACAAAAGAAAAAATATTACAAAACTGTATTTGGGGGTATTGTTAGCGAAGATGATTGATCTTCCACCGTCCCACCGTCTAATCTACCTATCAATGAGTTTTTATTATTGATTGTACATAATATTATATGTATTGTTACATTATACGAGATAACTCGCACTGCAACTGTTGTTGCAGTATTAAAAAAATACAATTAGGTGTTTTATCAATGTTGACCTTACTAATATTTTCAAACCCCATTTTGACCTTACTAACATGTTCGAACACCATGTTGAACTCCATTTTGAACTTACTTTTATTGTCAAACTCCATTTTGACCTTAATAATATTGTCGAACACCATGTTGACTTTACTAATATTGTAGACAACCACGTTGACCAAATTAACATTGTCGAACTCCATGTTGACTTTACTAATATTGTAGACAACCACGTTGACCAAATTAACATTGTCGAACTCCATGTTGACCTTACTAATATTGTCGAACACCATGATGACTTAACTAATATTATCGAACTCCATGTTGACCTTACTAATATTGTCGAACACCATGTTGACTTAACTAATATTGTCGAACGCCATGTTGACCATTGTCGAACTCCATCTAAGGGAAATAATAATCAAATCACTGATTTGGGATCCACAAAGATGGAATTTTCCTTTCCTTTCTAAATACTTTTTGTTACATAAATAATTAATTGTGTGTCTAAAAATATCATTATGATTAAAAAGATAATTGAATTACATTTTCTCATCCGTTCATTTTGATAAAAAAAAATCTTTTCAATCTAGGTACAAATTTAAAGGAGGTCCTTTTATGTCTGAAATTCTTGAACGTTCAAATTATCCACGCCTTTTGTTTCGAATCGAAGTAATTTCGCTGAAATAATTTTCGCGTAAATAAGAAACGGACCAGGGCCGCGCCGAGAGAGGGAGACCCGGACGTAAAAGTCACCCATCCGATAAATTCAACCTAATAGATTTACCTCTTCATATACCAATATCCTCGAAAGATTTGCTTTTTGAAGATTTACTCAAGAAAGAAGCCTCGTCCCCATCTTCCATTCTAGGAAATGTTTATCGAGACATGTATTTTGTATTAAAGTCTCCCGGACGTGACGCCCGATATGGGCCTTTCGCCGTCTCTCGCCTGAGCCGGCCCTTGTGGTCACCGCGCCAGGGACAGATTAGGAAAAACAAATTGTCCTAAATAAATATTTCACATCTTTTGAAACAATACTGAAGGAGACTTCGAACGGATATTTTTTTTTCATTTGTTTTTTCTCGGTGTATATCTTCTTGTTTCTTTTACTTCTCGCGGTTGAGAACAAAAATAGTTCATGTGGGTAGGTGCTCAGGGGCGTGCCTAGAACGTACAGACTATGCAAACTCTGAAAGAAAATTGGCAAATTTTGAATAAATAAAGATTTTTGTGCATAAGATCGTTCTTGATCATTTCAGTGGCCATGAAAAATAATATTCAATCAGATGCCCAAATAGAATTTACATTTTCTGTCCCTCGTTTTGTGCATCGCATTTACGTTTCAATTTCCAATTTTGTAGTATGGTTGCAATTTAACAATTGAAAAAATTCCAAGTTTTGATTGAGTATTTAATTAATTTTTTTCTTTGAATACAGTTTTTCTTACCTGTATTTATATTTTTTATGTATTTCTTTACAAATTGTATTTATAGGCAAGCCAAGGTTTTCTGCTTCTATAAGCAATTTCGCAACTGACTGGTATCTAGGTTTTATGCAGTTTGTCAATGATCCCGCTACTGTAGTCGTCGGTTTGGTCCTAAAAAGGATCGTTTATAATATTGACCACAATATTTTTTTATATTTTATTTAAGAAACACTCACAGAGAAATTGACATTAAAAAATACAAAATATATAAATACAAAATAACATGTAAGGTCAACTCTCCAATTACGAGTGCCTGCAGCATGTTATATTAAAATACCTATGATAAGGTGGTAGGAGGAGAAAAAGGGGACAAATTCAAGGACCACAGTTGATTCTAGGATTGCTCCTGCGAATTTATTATAATATCTTTACTCAATTGCTTAAATTTTGCATATTTTAAATTAAAAATGTCCAAGTCAGTCAAAAGTCTATTGTAGTCATCACAAATTCTACGGATTATTTCATTCTTGCCAAGATTTGTACGAAATGGTGAAATTGCAAATACATTATGTTGTCTACTATTAAACGATTGTACTCTAAAATTAATTAATTCAAGTAAGTCAGGACAGTCTATTAAATTATGTAAGATTTTGTACAGAAATAAAATTCCACTGAGAGTTCTACGATCACTTAAAGAACCAATTTTATAATGCATAGCGGCTATGTTGTAATTTAAAAACCTATTATATGTTCTATAATTTAAGAACTTTAAAAACTTGTTCTGAAGCCGTTCTATACGAAGAATATGAATATTATAAGATGGACTCCATATTATTGATCCAAATTCTAATATACTTCGTACAAAAGCTGTATATAGAACTTTAAGAACACATTCGTCTCTGAACGGTTTAGACACTCTAATAATAAAACCCAAAATTTTATACGCTTTTGCTGTAATGTAGGTAATTGATGTGACTAATGTAGTTCAGCTTACTATCCAGCAAGACACCCAAATCCCGGACTTCATTCACGTTTCCTATAGGTAACATGTTAATTTTGTAAGTAAAATTAATTTTTCGTAATTTACGAGTGAAGGATATATGAGCACATTTATCAGCATTAAGGAAGAGTTGGTTAAGATTGCAATAATTTACTAAATTATCTATGTCCTGCTGAAGGTCACGACAATCCTGAATACATTTAATTTTTTGAAAAGTTTCGCGTCATCGGCATAAATAATTATTTTAGATTTTTTCACTTGGTAACCAATATCGTTTATGTACAACAAAAAGAAAAGGGGACCCAAGTGTGACCCTTGCTGAATTCCTGATGGAATGAATAGCCACTTAGAGGAAAATCCATTAATTGCAACAGCTAATATCATAAATTCACTAAATATTTATTTTGAAATGGAAAAATATACAACTTTTTTTGGTGATTTATACAAGGAAAATGTTCTAAAGGAGTAGACTATGAGGTATGCCTGATGGTGTTTAAGGCTCTGAACGACTTGGCTCCACACTACATTCAAGAACTGTACCTTACATTGAGATCATCTGGATCACAGAGTACCAATTCTTTAACAGAATTGGACAGAGTCAATAAGGCGGCTTACTTTACTCACGGTTACAGTGTGAATGGGCCTTTAAAAAGGAATAAATTGCACCTTGACATACGTGGAGCTCAGAGCACCTTCGTTAGACTTCTTGAGACTGTCTAGTTTCATAGACCCAACAAACAAACTGTAGCGCCCTTGGAGTCATCTTGTATCGCAAAAAGGAACTTTATAAATTATAATTATTATTAAAATTTAGTTCCCTTATAACAGAGAATGGCGCGATTGTTTGGAGCATGAGTTTTACCTAAGGTAGCAAATAATTTTTATCTATTTAACTGTGTACAAAGAAATGGGTTATTATTTTAATAAAAATACAACAAATAAGGGATAGAATCACAGATCAATAATCTAAATGCATGACATTAGCAATTTTTTATGGTACAGACCACATGGCTGGTGATAAATATATTTATTTATTTATCGTTTGGTACTAGTGAATCAAATGTTTAAAGTCAAAATTTACAAAACACCGCAATGACAGCAATCAAACACAAAACAGCACGATATGTCAATCACAAATTCACGTTGATAAATATATACTTGGTGGTGATAAATATTAAATGAAAATTGAAACAGAACTTGTAAAAAAAAATGTTGATAACAAAGGAAGTTCAAGAAGCAAATACTTTGAATGCTATAAATAATCTGTAATCTTTATAAACGTGGTTCAAATATTTTTCCACGGTTGAACCCAAATTTGATCACTTTTCTTATTAATAAACATGGATCAAGAGTTGAACCGTGATTCAACACAAACGTCAAGTTGAACCGGCGACGGGGGTTGTTTAATACTGATGAAACTTGAGAAAATCATATAAACGCGATTTGATCCATTAGAATTTTCGATTGAGGAAAATATCAAATGTCAAAAAGTGCAATAGCTAGAGTTTGACAGAACTATCGTGTGGCGCGCAAGTGTTCCGTGCCGCGCATACTGTTCTGAAGTATAGACAACCAATTTAACAAAATTTAATTCGATGCTGTCGTCTGAAATATAGCTCAAAATCAAAATCAACTAAACAAGGGTTCAAATATTTTTATTAACAAGGTTTCAATTGAACGTGGAACGTGGACTTACAACCGGGTTCAAGGAATTTTTATAAATAACACTTAACTAATATTGTCGAACGCCATGTTGACCATTGTCGAACTCCATCTAAGGGAAATAATAATCAAATCACTGATTTGGGATCCACAAAGATGGAATTTTCCTTTCCTTTCTAAATACTTTTTGTTACATAAATAATTAATTGTGTGTCTAAAAATATCATTATGATTAAAAAGATAATTGAATTACATTTTCTCATCCGTTCATTTTGATAAAAAAAAATCTTTTCAATCTAGGTACAAATTTAAAGGAGGTCCTTTTATGTCTGAAATTCTTGAACGTTCAAATTATCCACGCCTTTTGTTTCGAATCGAAGTAATTTCGCTGAAATAATTTTCGCGTAAATAAGAAACGGACCAGGGCCGCGCCGAGAGAGGGAGACCCGGACGTAAAAGTCACCCATCCGATAAATTCAACCTAATAGATTTACCTCTTCATATACCAATATCCTCGAAAGATTTGCTTTTTGAAGATTTACTCAAGAAAGAAGCCTCGTCCCCATCTTCCATTCTAGGAAATGTTTATCGAGACATGTATTTTGTATTAAAGTCTCCCGGACGTGACGCCCGATATGGGCCTTTCGCCGTCTCTCGCCTGAGCCGGCCCTTGTGGTCACCGCGCCAGGGACAGATTAGGAAAAACAAATTGTCCTAAATAAATATTTCACATCTTTTGAAACAATACTGAAGGAGACTTCGAACGGATATTTTTTTTTCATTTGTTTTTTCTCGGTGTATATCTTCTTGTTTCTTTTACTTCTCGCGGTTGAGAACAAAAATAGTTCATGTGGGTAGGTGCTCAGGGGCGTGCCTAGAACGTACAGACTATGCAAACTCTGAAAGAAAATTGGCAAATTTTGAATAAATAAAGATTTTTGTGCATAAGATCGTTCTTGATCATTTCAGTGGCCATGAAAAATAATATTCAATCAGATGCCCAAATAGAATTTACATTTTCTGTCCCTCGTTTTGTGCATCGCATTTACGTTTCAATTTCCAATTTTGTAGTATGGTTGCAATTTAACAATTGAAAAAATTCCAAGTTTTGATTGAGTATTTAATTAATTTTTTTCTTTGAATACAGTTTTTCTTACCTGTATTTATATTTTTTATGTATTTCTTTACAAATTGTATTTATAGGCAAGCCAAGGTTTTCTGCTTCTATAAGCAATTTCGCAACTGACTGGTATCTAGGTTTTATGCAGTTTGTCAATGATCCCGCTACTGTAGTCGTCGGTTTGGTCCTAAAAAGGATCGTTTATAATATTGACCACAATATTTTTTTATATTTTATTTAAGAAACACTCACAGAGAAATTGACATTAAAAAATACAAAATATATAAATACAAAATAACATGTAAGGTCAACTCTCCAATTACGAGTGCCTGCAGCATGTTATATTAAAATACCTATGATAAGGTGGTAGGAGGAGAAAAAGGGGACAAATTCAAGGACCACAGTTGATTCTAGGATTGCTCCTGCGAATTTATTATAATATCTTTACTCAATTGCTTAAATTTTGCATATTTTAAATTAAAAATGTCCAAGTCAGTCAAAAGTCTATTGTAGTCATCACAAATTCTACGGATTATTTCATTCTTGCCAAGATTTGTACGAAATGGTGAAATTGCAAATACATTATGTTGTCTACTATTAAACGATTGTACTCTAAAATTAATTAATTCAAGTAAGTCAGGACAGTCTATTAAATTATGTAAGATTTTGTACAGAAATAAAATTCCACTGAGAGTTCTACGATCACTTAAAGAACCAATTTTATAATGCATAGCGGCTATGTTGTAATTTAAAAACCTATTATATGTTCTATAATTTAAGAACTTTAAAAACTTGTTCTGAAGCTGTTCTATACGAAGAATATGAATATTATAAGATGGACTCCATATTATTGATCCAAATTCTAATATACTTCGTACAAAAGCTGTATATAGAACTTTAAGAACACATTCGTCTCTGAACGGTTTAGACACTCTAATAATAAAACCCAAAATTTTATACGCTTTTGCTGTAATGTAGGTAATTGATGTGACTAATGTAGTTCAGCTTACTATCCAGCAAGACACCCAAATCCCGGACTTCATTCACGTTTCCTATAGGTAACATGTTAATTTTGTAAGTAAAATTAATTTTTCGTAATTTACGAGTGAAGGATATATGAGCACATTTATCAGCATTAAGGAAGAGTTGGTTAAGATTGCAATAATTTACTAAATTATCTATGTCCTGCTGAAGGTCACGACAATCCTGAATACATTTAATTTTTTGAAAAGTTTCGCGTCATCGGCATAAATAATTATTTTAGATTTTTTCACTTGGTAACCAATATCGTTTATGTACAACAAAAAGAAAAGGGGACCCAAGTGTGACCCTTGCTGAATTCCTGATGGAATGAATAGCCACTTAGAGGAAAATCCATTAATTGCAACAGCTAATATCATAAATTCACTAAATATTTATTTTGAAATGGAAAAATATACAACTTTTTTTGGTGATTTATACAAGGAAAATGTTCTAAAGGAGTAGACTATGAGGTATGCCTGATGGTGTTTAAGGCTCTGAACGACTTGGCTCCACACTACATTCAAGAACTGTACCTTACATTGAGATCATCTGGATCACAGAGTACCAATTCTTTAACAGAATTGGACAGAGTCAATAAGGCGGCTTACTTTACTCACGGTTACAGTGTGAATGGGCCTTTAAAAAGGAATAAATTGCACCTTGACATACGTGGAGCTCAGAGCACCTTCGTTAGACTTCTTGAGACTGTCTAGTTTCATAGACCCAACAAACAAACTGTAGCGCCCTTGGAGTCATCTTGTATCGCAAAAAGGAACTTTATAAATTATAATTATTATTAAAATTTAGTTCCCTTATAACAGAGAATGGCGCGATTGTTTGGAGCATGAGTTTTACCTAAGGTAGCAAATAATTTTTATCTATTTAACTGTGTACAAAGAAATGGGTTATTATTTTAATAAAAATACAACAAATAAGGGATAGAATCACAGATCAATAATCTAAATGCATGACATTAGCAATTTTTTATGGTACAGACCACATGGCTGGTGATAAATATATTTATTTATTTATCGTTTGGTACTAGTGAATCAAATGTTTAAAGTCAAAATTTACAAAACACCGCAATGACAGCAATCAAACACAAAACAGCACGATATGTCAATCACAAATTCACGTTGATAAATATATACTTGGTGGTGATAAATATTAAATGAAAATTGAAACAGAACTTGTAAAAAAAAATGTTGATAACAAAGGAAGTTCAAGAAGCAAATACTTTGAATGCTATAAATAATCTGTAATCTTTATAAACGTGGTTCAAATATTTTTCCACGGTTGAACCCAAATTTGATCACTTTTCTTATTAATAAACATGGATCAAGAGTTGAACCGTGATTCAACACAAACGTCAAGTTGAACCGGCGACGGGGGTTGTTTAATACTGATGAAACTTGAGAAAATCATATAAACGCGATTTGATCCATTAGAATTTTCGATTGAGGAAAATATCAAATGTCAAAAAGTGCAATAGCTAGAGTTTGACAGAACTATCGTGTGGCGCGCAAGTGTTCCGTGCCGCGCATACTGTTCTGAAGTATAGACAACCAATTTAACAAAATTTAATTCGATGCTGTCGTCTGAAATATAGCTCAAAATCAAAATCAACTAAACAAGGGTTCAAATATTTTTATTAACAAGGTTTCAATTGAACGTGGAACGTGGACTTACAACCGGGTTCAAGGAATTTTTATAAATAACACTGTATGTGTCATTGATATCCGATTGAAATTTTAACATCGAATGTGTTTTGCAAATTCCACCTCCCTTTGTGTACCAATTCCCTGGCCTAAAATCATAGCTTGTGTCAGGTCAGTATTTTCCTAACTTTGTTGATGGAATGCTTTTGATGTAAATCATTCCGCTTTCATATTCAAAAAAATATCTCTTCTCTATTTCATTTTAAATTGACCCATCCCTACGTCTTTCGTCCTTGGAGATCTCATAATTACGTTGTCTCTAAATTAAGAGCCATCTATATTGACTCCATACCCTCGTCATTTTATTCCAAGATCTACCAACGTTACCCAATCTCATCGGGTAGAACTGTAGGTATCTTATTAACAAACCGGCGACTTATCCAATCAAGGAAGCACAAGAGTGCGACCCTGAAGTGGGTAAAGTGGAATATCCACAAAACCCCAAAGCATTAGGTTCTTATTTACGGTAACTGCTCACACTTTTATTGTAACATTCATGTTACCTTAAATATGTTAAGGTCGTTACAAATAGTAAATCAAGTTAAGCTCGGGGAGATCGTCTTTAATTTAGCTCCGGGAACTTTTCATGAGCTCTCCTTCCTTTTTATACGGTCCGCCGGAGAAAAGAGGATTATTTTAAGACTATACAGCGGAAAAATTGTCTAGGTTACTAATGTGCAAAGGATATTTCTTTGTCATAAGCTCATTTCGCAGAAGAATATTGCGACAAATTTTGATCCAACTACCGAAAGTGGTTTGATTCTGTTGATTTTAAGAACTGTTTAGGTTGAAAATCGTTTGATAAGGGATCGTATGTATAAATCAAAAGCTCATTTTGCTCACCTTGATAAATCGAATGAAAATGATCAAATTTTGACGGTAGTTTTGAGTGATATTATTTAACCTTTTTGAAGCTTTTGTCAGTACCTACTTAAGGTGTATTTTTATATACCTATTTAAATTTATATTACTTGCGAATGCCCTTACAGTCGTTCTAATGATATGAATAAATAAGTAGAACTATTGTATATATTATACAGTAGTCTTTATTGATTTCCTACCTGTACCTATAACAAAGATACTTAATTTTGAAAGTGATGAATTCAACAACCGCTTGAATGGACACAATTTTATTAAAGATATTTCCAATACTAAATATAATATATTTTCGAATGTGACATAGAAAAAACCATTTGATAGCACAGTCTGATATTGTAAAATATCAGATTGGTTTTTTGTAAATAATGAAAGCTACAATTCTTATATGTGAGGTGACAATGCATTTTTCGCATAGAAGTAAAAAATAAAACCAATTCTCTCAATAGATGGCGTTACAAAAAAAATAAATAAAAAATAATAATATTGTTGTTCATAATTTCACCCATAGATGGCTGTAGTAAAAATTCCTTATTTTCAAGCGAAAAGAATTTCAGTATTACAATATATAGAAGTTTCAAAATTGAATTGATAGGGATCTCATTAAAAAGGCATAATTGGTGAACGTTGTGCAAGCGCATAAAGTGATCACGTAAACCAGCCGATGACAGGTCGTAAGCCCTGTAGGTGCCTTGATTTCCCGGTTCTCCAACAATAAATATTCCAACTTCGTCTCTATTGAGATAATTAAAAATCTGTTAAAAAATATGAATGCAATTGTTTTTCTATTTTTAAAATTATATTATAAAATCTAGATTATCATCGTAAAGAAAATATGTTTCATTTCCAGGGAGTCTTGTGTAATTATCGTTAATAATTTGTATGTATGTCTTTCTTTTCCTGTTTCCACTTACATAATTTACATCCGATCTTCATATTATATGGGTATTTCTATACGAATATGAAAACAATGATAATATTTTTGTTAGCAGGGGGTCAATTTACTTCGAGCAATATTATCATTTGTCAGCTGGAGATATAAACATTTTCACATTCAAGAGTCAATGGCGGGTCATGACTTGAGATCATAATGTCAACGAGATTCTTCAAATATTATCTTATTATTATCGTATCATGTTTAATGCTCATGAAAAAAGATATACATATTCCTGTTTAATGCCTGCTTACTAATTTAAGTTTATCCAATTCTTGTGTTTATTTTTAATTATTAAACGAGTGGATTGTGGCCAACGCTTGAGTCCTCACTACCAAGTAATTCCACAAAGTATTTATGTTTTGTTTGGAAAATTTTCACCATTTTCATGAAATGAGTTTATTAAATTATTTTTGATTCAATACATTTCATAATCAGTCAATGCCATTTTATGAAAATAATATTCCTTTATAACAATTTGAAAATCAATATATCAAATTTTAAGTTGATTGGGGTCACTGTGAAATTTTTGACAGTTAAAAAAATGAGAAGCACTTATCAAAGCACATAGGGTCTAAGCCAGTATTAGGTATACAAATTTGCGAAATGTGAAAAGAGTCAAATGAGTACATTAGTATGCATAATAGAGTAGAATAAACACGCCGTATATACATAGTATGTAGTACCTACACAGCACACATACGCAGATACATTGTGATGAAACTTTCAGAATACGATCTCATATTTTTTCATGTCGTAACCTAATTATCAATGTATACATTTTATTGTATACTAAATTCAGCTCTGGTTGGTTGGAAGAAATAGCAGTTTGGCATTAAACCCGCCAGTGTACCCATTATTTGTACAAGAAGATACAAATAAATGAATACAGTATTTTTCCACAGATTTAATTTATTATGACCGAATGTTTTCATTGAGTTGACGAAAAAATTTAGTCTTAATAAACTGTATCTGTGAAAAAATATTGTTTCATTATATTTATTAATTTTAAAATGGATGTCCACTGTGTTAACACATCCTACATGAATATGTGGCAATCAGTTTGATTTGCATGTCCAGTGTTGATATACATAGCTGTCTTTAAATTGAATAACAATAACACAGAAGAGCTGACACTGCCAGAACATAAAGCCTCCTGAGAACCACTGAGATGAAGACTCTACGACCCATCGCAGGCGTAACACTTCGTAACAGAGTAAGGAACTCGGAAATAAGGAGAATTTGTGATGTCGAAGATGTTGTGCGATGGGGAAAAGCACGAAGATGATTCTGGAGAGATCGTGTGGGGAGAATAACAGCGGATGAGGAGATAACAAATAACAGACCCCCTGGAACACCACCCAAGCGATGGAGGGATAGTTAGACGTCCACCTCACAAGAGCAGGCTCCGAGAATGACAGGACACAGTCCTAACTAAAGCGGAAGAAGAAGAAGAAGACACAATATTTTTATCACGTGATTGTGATCATAAAATGGCGACTATCAAATTAATACACTGTTCAGTCTTCAGTTAATAGTATTGTATTGATTTGAGCAAACACTGTAGCATCTATGTATGTATGTTCAAACATGAATTGAAATTATATGAATAAATTATTGTTAATATTATTATTATGATTGGGTAATTTCAATGGAAACTAGAGACAAACAATGACAAAATAAATTTCAGTATTTGAATGGCAAAATATACAATTTATTATTACTAGACAAATTACCATTAATATCGGATGTCGAAAAACAACAACTTGGTTATAATCATTATTAGCAGACCCCGCACTACTTTGTCCGTGCACACTTTCTTGCATGCCCTCGTGGTCTTTTTTTTTGTTGTTGTGAATAATGAATTCGCAATTTTAAAGGTTATTTTTCTATTGCAGATTATCAACTAGTACCATTCAGAGATTGTATTCTGAAAGTTTAATCACAGTAGGTACCCCGTATTCAGTAACTATTGTAACTAAAATAAGAACATACTAAAATTGTAGATTTTAGATTTACGGTCTTATTTCAGCGTTATAAAATATCTACTTGGAATAAATGGAATAGGAACGTACCTATATTGGCCGGAACGTTCTTAAAAAGAACGTTCTCAATCAGACATATTATGAATAATTATGAAAATTATGAATTTTTTATCATTTTCATAATTATTCAAAATACGTCTAATTCAGTAACTTTTTAAGAACGTTCCGGCCAATATAGGTACGTTCCTATTCCATTTAGTCCAAGTTTATATTTTATAACGCTGAAATAAGACCGTACATCTAAAATGTACAATTTTAGTATGTTCCTATTTTAGTTACAATAGTTACTGAATAGGGGGTAAGTGTATCTGTATGCGTGTGCTGTGCACTATGTACTACGTATGTCGTGTTTAGACTATTTTATCGATTATATACTAAAGTACTCTTTCTATTCTTTTCAATTTTCGTGAATTTGTATATCTAATAATCGCGATTTTGAAGGATGTCTGATCAGAGCTTCTCAATTATTTTAACTCTCAAATATTTCAAAGTGACGGCAAGCTCAGGAGACTTAAAATTTGATATTTTTATTTACAAATTGCTAAAATGGCACATCACTTTCATAAAATGGCATTAAAGAATTATCAAGTTTCGTATTTTTTTTTTATTGTATTTAAATCAAAAATAATTTGACAAACTCTGGAAACGCTGTAAATATTCCATGCAAAATTTTAATACTTCGTGGAGTGACTTGGTAGTGAGGAGTATAGCGTTGGCCACAATCCGCTCATGTATTTTAGCTTTGTATCAGATATGGCTATTTGGTAATATACGATATTTTAGTTTTTATCACTCAACAGCAAATCTATAATGAAGATAAAAATCATTAAGTAGTTGAAGAAATTTCTTTTCCCACAACCACTCGTTCTGCTAATGGGGACTTATAATGGTACTGTGAAAGTCTTTGAAAGAACACATACTTTAAAAAAGAATAAAAGTCCGGAGATTTTTGAAACCTTGCAGACACCGTCTTACAGTGCCAAAGATAACTAATTATAAAAAAACAGCAAGCTCACTGTATGAATCAGCAATGAAAGTGGATATAAGAGTGAATCGTATTTTTCAAGTCTTGTAAGCCCTGAAGTTGCTCTTCGTGGCTAGAAGGACCGCACGCCCAATGAGTCTAACGAAATTCCCTCGGATATCGCTGTACAGTTCTCGTCAGAAATTTGACACGGAGAAGTCAGTACGTTCCCATTGGATATGCTCAGAAGTCTGTTCAGGGTTATCACAAAGCTGACATGATGACAAATCGGATAAGTGAAAACCAAAAAGATTACTTTTAAAACTATCGTGTCCACTAAGAAATTGCGTTGTTCAATAATCGGGAACAATCTACGAAGAGAAAATTTGAGTCCTCACATCGAGAAGAAATAAAAATGTAAATGGAAGAAGATGACCAGCAATGTTGCCAAGCGTCTAGAAGAGAACTGGGGTGAATTATCAGATAAATTACCAATCTTTATATTGATAATTTCAAAATTCGTATCGCGTAGGTTGTTATGATTTGGGCGAAACATCTTGCTTCGTTGGTTTACGTGTAAATCGCCCCCCATCTCGGCTAAAGGTTCAAGATGTTTGGCTACAACTTTAATTCATAACTTTTAATATCAAGGTTTAAAAAATCATTTTGCTACATTATAAATGAAACGAAAATTTGCGAGTTATATTTAATAAATATTTTTTTTAACATAACTAAATAGTGGGTGCACAAGCATACTTCCTAGAAACAACCATCCAAATACAACCATTCAAGTTCCTAAATATTTAGTTTCGTCGATACAACGGGCACACTGACAGGTCAGACAGACACTGCGCTTTATTAAGTAGACAATATCCTCACTAACATTATTTTGTTGTTTAGTTTTTGTGAAACAGAGATGATACAAAAACAGAAATCGATATAGACAAGGGAAAGAAATGAGAATATTATATAACACGAATGATTTATTAGTGGTCAATGACAAAATATATTTTTGTTTTAATAAAACTTTATCCACGATTATATTTTAGTTATAGTAGCACTCGAATTTTCAACGTTATGAGTAAAATATATGACACAATATTTTTTTTTATAAATATTGAATATGTCTTTGTTAAACAAGTACATATACATCTTCCTACGTTCCCTAAAATAAGCATGAATGCTTGTGCTATAGGTGAACGAAATCGGTCAAGGCAGGATTCGAACTCGCTGCCACTGGATTGCTTAGCCCAGCGCGCTAACCGCTCTGCCAACGACCCATATTATATGATCAATTTCGAATATTTTTAACTATATTAATAAGTCAACCTAACCATATTTTAAATAAACCTAACTTAACCCAACTTAACAATATTTTGAATAAACCTAACCTAATCCCACCCATAATAAGTGATTTAAAAAATGTAAGTTAGGTATTATAAAAAAATATATAATTTAGGTTCTATTTATTTTTTTGCAAACGCGACTCCCTTTCACCGGTATCGCTAAATGCTGAGCATCGTCAGAATAGTGAGATGCGTTTGCGAAAAAATCGAATAAACTTAAAACTTAAAATTATATATTTTTTTTCATAATTTATTCTAGTTGATTATTCTAGTTGAGTTCTATCATGAAGGGACAGTTTCAAAAATTGAAAGAATTGAGTTAGGTAGGTATACTAAATTAACAGTTTAAAACATTTTTCAAAGTCAATTTTCAATATATTAATAACATAATAAATTAATTTTAAATAAACGACCAAACGTTTTAAATGACACTTCTTTGAATTTCCAAGGTCAAAGAGGAATGTTTTTTGAAGACTTCTTTAGATTCTCGTCGACCTTAAAAATGACAATAATCGGTGAAAATTGTTGTTTAAAATAAAACCAATGTAATATTCAAATATTAACAGTAGTGTAAGCATTAATTTCTACACCTTTTTCTTCGCCGAAACCAAATAATTTTTTTTTACAAACATTTCATTGTATGAATAGAGAGTATTTCAGTGCTAGAAATTTATAGCGTGATTTTATTACACTAGAACCCGAGTAACAAAAATACAATTACAATTGTCATCGTAAATAGAATTTACATACCGATTTACGATGACAATTTTTCCAACTTTTTAATACGTGATTTAATCTATTGGAAACTTAAAATTTGTTGATTTTTTTGCATTATCAGAACAATTCTGACGTGAAATGAAAAAACCATCACGAACATTCACATTGATTTTATTTATTTATTATATACCTTTTTGTACATAATATGAACAAATATAATGCACATCATCGACAAACGATTGATTTTTTTATTTTGTGGTATCATTTTGAATTTAATTAATAAAATAAAACATAACATTATATACGCCACTACAATTATAACTTTTATTCAATTGAATAAAAATTCCTCTACGTATTACGAGAATAATGTTCCCTTCCTTAGGAGGATACAAAGTAAACTAAAATACATATACAATATCTAGACTTAAAGTAAAGAAAGCTTTAAGTATATATATATATATATATATATATATATATATATATATATATATATATATATATATATATATATATATATATATATATATATATATATATATATATATATATATATATATATATATATATATATATATATATATATATATATATATATATATATATATATATTATAATATTTTTATCTCGGTTTTCCCGTGTCAGTAGGTCTTGACTTACTAGTCAAGACCTACGGACACGGGAAAACCGAGATAAAAATATTATAACATATTTCACCCGTGAAAACATCAAATATAACATATATATATATATATATATATATATATATATATATATATATATATATATATATATATATATATATATATATATATATATATATATATATATATATATATATATATATATATATATATATATATATATATATATATATATATATATATATATATATATATATATATATATATATATATATATATATATATATATATATATATATATATATATATATATATATATATATATATAGATATAGATATATATAGATATAGATTATTTATATAGATATAGATTATTTATATATATATATATATATATATATATATATATATATATATATATATATATATATATATATATATATATATATATATATATATATATATATATATATATATATATATATATATATATATATATATATATATATATATATATATATATATATATATATATATATATATATATATATATATATATATATATATATATATATATATATATATATATATATATATATATATATATATATATATATATATATATATATATATATATATATATATATATATATATATATATATATATATATATATATATATTGTATATTTATTTTAGTATACTTTGTATCCTCCTGAGGAAGGGAACTTTGCTCTCGTAACATGTAGAGGAATTTTTATTCAATTGAATTTAAGTTATAATTGTAGTGGTGTACACAAAGTTGTGTTTTATTTCATTTAAATAAAATACACTCTGTTGCCATTAGGCAATATCCTACAACCAAGTAGATTACAAAGTGTAACAAAATTATATAATATGTACATCAACTAAATAATCAAAGTTAAAAAAAAACCAAGAGACATAAGACTAAGATAAAGATAAAAAAAATATATGCACGCTTTAAGTAGAAAAAAGATTTATTTCTCTACGACACATAGTAATTTATAAAAAATCCTGTAAAATGGGATATTTTTTGAGGGAATTTATGCTGAATTTTAAAATTATGGGAATAAAATTCACTACTGAAATGTTTAAAATATTTATGGTTGTATTTGAGATTTCGAATTGGGTGTATAGGTTTATATGTCCTCTTAAATATATCCGTATAATCGAGTTATTTATAATTACATAATAAAAAATCTTCCGTGTAATATGCATATGTAAATTAATATATAATATATGTTTATTAAAATTTTATAGGTACGTAAAAGATTGGTTTGTGTAGCATTGCAACCTCCTGCTCGCGGACTGGAATAAAATCTTATTATTAAAATAAATAAAAGAAAAACGCTCTTTTAGAATAACTTGAACAGCAAAAATTAAAGTATAATATTATGAATACAATTCCTTGCTGAAGAAGAAGCAGTCGCATAAAATAATGATTGTTACAAGGATAAAAACTGAAATACATATTTTACTCATTGTAATTCAACAATTACGAATCCATTTTTTTTATTTATTTGATATCTAATGATTCCGTTTGTTGAGTGTTTTACAAGTAGGTACATGTACATACATTCCCTAAATTAATCAACTGTTTGTGCCAAAGGTAAACAAATCTGGTCGTGGCAGGATTCAAACTCGCGAGTAATGCTTAACAAGGAGATGTTTTTTTGATAAAAAAAATCATTTCGTTGAAATTGTAAATGTGATAAAACACTGCAATACGTTTTTAAATCTGTGAAAGATATTGATTGGTTTTTTATTTCTGAGAGTGTTAAAATTATCTTCAGGTAAACATATCTTCCATCTTCTTTTTCCTATATGACTTAGCAACCAATTGTGTTCCCAAATAGATCATTCTTCAATAGAACATCATGTTTATAATAAATAAAATATAACAATGTTTTTTTTTCAATCAAATACGAATATAATATACAATGAACTGCTGAAAATATTTACAAATACCTACATATAGCAAAATTAATTATAATATACTAGTTGCATGTAACACGTGAGATCCAACTGTCGATGGCGATTGTATGTATAATTGAAGAATACGTACCAAACTATAAACACAAACACAAATTTATAAACTTTTTAAGATATTTTGTTTTCTATATAAAACATGTAGCTATGTATGTATGTTTGGATAGAATAGTATGGAGGGGACTCTTTTTCCTACCCGGAATAGGAAAAAGAGTCCCCTCCATAACCCGGGGACTCAATAGTTTGATACTTAATGTTTGGAGATTAAGTATCAAACTATTGAGTCCCCGTAGATATTGTGTAGTGTATACTGCCTTTTTAACCGATAATTTAATGCACACCTTTTATACGTACCTACATATTAAGTTTAGTATAAGTCTGTCCGGACGAAGGAGCGGTTACATCTCCGAAACTAGTTGACATAAAAATACTCAAAAGCGGTTGACACGCGGTTGATTGATGTTATTATCTAATACCTATACCTATATGATATATATCGGCCTTCGTTGCTCAGTTGGTTAGGTATCTGACTGCTGATCCAAGGGTCCCGGGTTCGATTCCCAGTGGAGACACAATTTTTAATTGTGTTTTCAGTCTGGATCTGTTAGACGATAAATATCGCAAGTCTCCAGAATATGGCAACCTGTTATTGGGTGCGTGATAAATAATTATTTGACATAGCCCGAGAAGCTACATAAAATCTTCGTATTCTACTGCGCCGTTTTGCAAAAAAAAAAAATGTCTGTCTAAAAATGAAAATTCATCACTGTGGTTAGGTTTCGACATCAAAAAAAGTGTCAATTTTTTTTTTACAAAATTATTTATAAAATTCTTCCCTTTAATCTTCCCATAACAATACTATATTATGTAATCAAACCATTCTTTGTTAGCCCTAGAACAGGTAGGTACAAATAATAAATAAAATAAATAAATAATTTAAAACGATATTTAATTCATAAATAACGCAAACAGATATTATTACGAATAATACAAATACAACGTTTTGACCGACATAAAAAGGTCAACCAGACATAACGCAATAAATTCGAAGGAGAAAGTAAAAAAAGGTTTTTTTCGTTTTGAATCGATTCAATTGGCCAGAAAAAGAAAACTTTTTCCAAAAGAAATTCAGACAAAAACAAAACTGTAATATTATTATTTTATAACGACGCGATGCGCCCGTTCTTCGTAAAGATCGTACAGGCGTTTAAATTCTACCGCGACATTTTGAAATACTCCTGCTTTGATGCAATCAATATAGCCTGTTTATATTTTTTATTTCTCTTTCATAGATATGAGTGATATGAACAAAATGAATCGTTTATAAAGTTGAATCATCTCACCTCAAAGGCGTTGAAATTTAGCTTTGCTGATTTGGCGAAAGAGGAGTGTCTGAAGATATGTGGGAGGCCCAGTAGCGGAATTTCTTATAGAAGCCGAAAATCTTGGCTTGCCTATGGAAAAAAACTATTAAAATTTGAACTGTATGTAGATACGATGTTTGACAGGACCAGAAATGTAAATATTCGTTTGGTAAGGGATTATAAAATATTTTTATGGCCACTCAAATGAACAACGATGCTAAATGTCGGCCTTCGTGGCTCAGTTGGTTAGATATCTGACTGCTGAGCCAAAGGTCCCGGGTTCGATTCCCGGCGGAGACACAGTTTTTAATTGTGTTTTCAGTCTGGATCTGTGAGACGATTAATATCGTAAGTCTCCAGAATGTGGCAACTTGTTATTGGGTGCGTGTTAATTAATATTTGACATAGTACCTGTTAGTTGCCCGAGAAACAAAATTAAATAAATAAATATAATAATAGTTAAATTTTCGACATTTCCCAATTTTTGTTCAGGGTTTGCCTAGTCCGAAGGTTCTAGGTAAGCCCCTGGTGGGAGCCTATTCCATCCATATGGGCCTGCAATAGCAAATGTTCTATCGCAGAATTTAGCTGTGTGCACCTTGTAAATTTCGGTGTATTTCTCACAGAATAAGAAGTTTTACGCATAAGCAAGGAAAATATTATCTTTTTGTATTTTTTTATTAACCAATATTATATTTACGGACATGTGGCTATGAAATATACGTATTTATTAATATGGATGATGTAGTTGACATGATCGTTAAATCGACAAAATCTTTTCAAGTAGACGAATATTTCCAATCCCTTTTGATTAGGAAAATATTTGACCTTATATGAACATTGTGTCTACCGATTTTAGTTATGAGCAAAAGTCTACGACCAAGACCAGGCTTTGCAAGACTTAATGCAAGAGTCTTGAGATTTCGAACGTATTTATTTTAAATAAAAAGTAAGCAATTAACTGCGTACTTAATATCGACATATTACTATAAATTAGTGTTTTTTTTTCTTGTCATATTTCATTGTAATTACAGAATTTTAACGGATATATTTGATATATATTTCAAAATCTAATGGGGCCTTAGGGATAACTAGATAAACAAATTTGCAAAATTTGAAAAGAATCTAATAAGTACTTTAGCATCGAATGAGAATGAGCCTAAAACCTTAGCGTCAAAGTAGAATGAACACACTCATTCATTCATACCATCACGACATAATCCCATAATGTGGGGTAACCAGCGAAAGGTATGCGGGTGTGCATTAGCGTTAAAGAAGAATCAACACATTCATTCATTCATTCATATCATCACGGCATATCCAACAATGTGGGGTAACCAGCGAAAGGTGTGCGGGTGTGCATTGCCTTATAAAAGGGAGCACAACAAATCTGTGTATACCCACACACCAGTCTCGTCTCACCTAAAAAGGTACTACATTCAGAATGGGTGGTGAACCTCATTGCTGAACTATGTTATTGTTGCATGTTGTATTTTCGCTTACCCAGTTTATGTAGAGTGAACACGCCGTACATTTCAAAGATTTCGACGTACAGATATATTGTAATGAAACTTTCAGAATACAATATCATCATGATACTAGTAAGTTATATAAAAAATATTAAAAAAAATATAAAAAAAATATCAAAAAAATGCGAATTCACAATTTTCCACGATATCCCTTTGGCGTAGTGAGGAGTAAAAATGTTATTTCCTAAATGCTAGTTTCTTATGTTTTAAGCTTTAAAATGAAATATTACGAAAATGAAATTTTCCGCTCTAAAATAACTGTTGAGTGTTGCAAAGTAAAATTTTATCATAATAAAGCTTTATTGTACCTACTATATTATGGTCTTTTTTGCTGCTTATTGAACTAAAAACATTTTAACGATTCAGGATGTGTGCGTTTATGCGTTGTTTTTTTATATATCTCATCCAAAATTATGACAGATTTATACCATCAAAATGATTTTGTTTTACGGTGATTTAAGATTACTATTTTTTTTATCTTATGGGCTGTATCATGCTTCCCTTTATATGCACACCCGGACTCCTGTCAATGGTTACCTCACACTTTATCGAAATTTAAGAGAAGAAGATTGGTTAAACACATAAAAAGGAAAGGTAGAGGTCGCCTAAGATAAATTCTGCACAATAATGTTAACAATATTCCACAAGAAATGCAAGAAGTTCCAATAACAGACGACCATTTATCAGATGGTGTAGAATGTGGGTGAACGAAGAATGTATGAATGGAAATAAAGAAGTGTGTGGCGCTCGTTTTTTCCTACCTTAAAGATACCGTATAACTCGTTTGTAAGCAGAACGGCAAATGAGAAATAAGTATTGATCCTAAGAAACATAGGTATATATAAAGGTTACACACATATCCCATTAACGAAGAGAATCGTACGCCACAATTTTCAACCTTGGCACACATCCTTCGTTTCATCTGCTTTCATGCATCGTCTCATCTATCATAATCCATATTAATACTGCTTCTTCTAACAAAATCTGATAGATCAAATATTTTTACAGTTGCGTATGAGAAACATTGGACCCGTTTTTTGCCCGTTTTGCCTGTATATACCAACTTCTCAATAGATGTCGTAAAAAAAAGTTTCTTGTCTTTTTCAATGTATTCTCAAGTGAAAGGATTTTGATAAATAACATACACAGGGCTGCGTTCAGATACAACGCTCGACGTCGGTCGTCGAATGTACCTGAAGTTGCAGATTATGGCGTTTTTCACACCAATCTCACTGAACGCTTTCGAGCGGCGTTTCAATCTGAAATTATGATCTAAATTAATTACCTTTAACTGGTAATTTTTGAATGATATTTTTATAAATTAACCTATTTATGAATGCATAATTGTCTTAATAAATAATGTCAACTGACATAATAGATACTACAGAAACAAATAGAATACATCATTTCACAGATAAAATAGAAGTCACCAGATATTATAACTGTCAAAGCGTTTTTCACCCAATTTTACCGATCGTTTGGTGCGTACACTCAACGTTCAATTTGAACGCCACAGAGTGTCATTCGAGCGTCTGTTTCCGGTCATTATGAACGGCTTAGAGCGTCACTAAGTGCACTCGGTTGTTCATTGTGAACGTAGCCCTAGACTTTCAAAAATTGGAATGATAATGAACTCAATAAAAAGGCAAAATTGGTGAATTTGTGCAAGGGCATAAAGTTATCATGTAAACCAGCTTATAATAAGTATTTAGCCCTGTAAGTTTTCCTATAATATACCAACTTCGTTCATATTAAAAAAAAACTGTCGTTCAATTATGATTGCTTGTTCCTCGATATAATATTATGAAATTCTATTTATAAAATAAGTTATTCTGACTACAGAGTTATAAAAGATCAACTTTTATGTATGTCAAACCCAGAAACCACTTCGTAACACCGCGTCTAAAGGAAAAACTTCAGCACGTCCATATAACTTTATGAAAAATTTCCATTTGACGTGAAAATACTATGCACGTTCTTATGCACGCTAAATGTATTGAATAAACTAGTTGCATGTAACACATGAGACCAACTGTCGATGGTGATAGTAATAATATTGAAGAATACGTACCAAACTATAAACCCTTAAATCCAAATTATTGAGTACATAAAAATATTTTGTTTTCTATAATACAAAACATGTACATAGGTATGTATGTCCAGATAGGATTGTATGGAGGTCAGTCTATTTTTTCCTACCCAGAATATGAAAACAGCATGATGGTATGTATGTATGTTTGGAGATTAAGTATCAAACTATTGAGTCCCGTAGATATTGTGTATTTACATTATTGTGCATTACCTTACAAATTGTATGATACGATATTGTCACTGAATTAAATTTTAATAAAAATTTGAATTTGAAACGAAATTTCAAATACTGAGTATAAAATTTTGTAGGCCTGTAACTAACTATATATTTTGAAATTGGGAACGGACACACACACACACAGACACATTAAATGTTTTACTCCGTTTAACAAGGACATATTCATTTGTTTTTTAAATTTAGCCAAAAAATGTATTTTTTATGTAAATTATTAAAAATCAATCTTTGTTATAACAAAGATTTTAAAATGGCCTCCATATTAAAAAATATGCAACATTATTTATGTTACAACATTATTAGGTAAATATTTCCCAGTTACTGCGGAGTTATGCATAGAAACATCGGTATTATGTAGGTACGTTCAAAATCACCAAAAGAGTTTTTCACTTTCAGTTCTTGAGACTTTGGGCGATATTGATACGAAAGGTCGTTGTGAAATCGTGTGGAATCATTGATAACAATAGACTGATCTTAGCTACATAATGGCGTGCCACGAAAATGTTCATCCAAGGATAACCACTCTAAAAGAAAAATAACAAAATACATAAAGAAATTTCCCTTGAAACACCCACAAATCACTACCCAAATTGAAAAAAATACACTTCTCAAATATTCAGAACCTTATATTGGTGTTTTTGAAATTATATATTCTTTGTGCTCTTGGGATATTTTCTTCTTTCATGAATTCAGCATTCACGTAAAATGCCAATACTTTTCATGCAATAACTCCACGATCAATTGTTACAGAAGACGCAGTAAAGGGGTATGAATGCTATTGACTTGAGAAAATTTAGAAAAAAGCAATTTTTTTTAAATAAAAAAATGAAGATATCTTTCGTTATTTAAGTGGTATATTTCTAAAACTGTTAGCTCATGTTTCTTCCATCTGAGGCAGCTTAAAGGTATCCGCCAAAGCTTGCCCAAAATGAGGCAAAGACACTAATTAACTCATTTGTTGTGTCTAGGTTGGATTACTGTAACGCTATATATGCTGGTCTGCCCAAGTGTCAACTTAACAGATTACAACTGGTGTTTAACGCAGCTGCGAGGCTTATCTATGGGGCTGACAAAAGATGCCACATAACGCCTCTCCTTAACGAGCTGCACTGGTTGAGATGCCCAGAGCGAATAGACTATAAAGTGTGCTTGATGGTCTTCAAAGCTCTGCATGACTTGGCTCCGCACTACATTCAAGAACTATGTCAAAGGAATACACCATCACAAAGACGTTTAACATTGAGATCATCAGAATCACAAAGTATAAATTATTTAAGGGAATTGGATAGAGCCAATAAAGCGGCCTACTATGATCGTGTAAACGGACCCATTAAGTGGAATAAATTGCCTTCTGACGTTCTTGGGACCTTCAGTAAATTACTTAAGACTTCTTTGTTTCGCAGAGCCAACAACTAAGTGAGAGCGCCCTTGGAATGGTCTTGATATCATAAAACGGCGCTATATAAATTTGATTATTATTATTATTATTTAACAAATAAATAACGAAATATTTATTTTCCATAAAAATTAATCCAATCACACGTTTATTAAACAAAATAACGGAAAACGATTATTAAAAGGAGAGGCGATGTTTTCAATACCTGCAAATATTTTTTTTGTAAATAAAAACACAACGTATATTTTTCTCCAAATATATTTTTTAAAACAGACCATTTTGCTTTGAAAATACAAATATACAAAATGTGTTGTTTATCTTAATGTTACTTAGTAGCTATTTACATAAATACAGCAAATAAAAACATTATACAATTTTTATTTTATAAAGAAAATACGGATTTTAAATCAACTAACACTACTTTAATATTATAATTATTTTGAAAACTTAATTGTTGTGCCATATTTAATTATAATATCAAAAATTAATGCACTTTAAATACAGTGTCCTAGTACACTTAGAATAGCTGGGGTGGAACTCTTATATGGTGCAAGTAAAAGATGTCTTTTCTTTTACACTTTATTTTACAACACGTTCAATACAATATAATATCAAGGTCAATACAATATAATATCAAGGTCAATACAATATAATATCAAGGTCAATACAATATAATATCAAGTTCAATACAATATACAATTATACGGAGGTACTACTATAAACGGCGAAACGCAGAATGCCGCGCCACGCGCCCATTCAAACACTTTATACACACACAGACATGCTATCACTTTCACTCACATATCTCACATTAAATAATTTTACTAGAGTAAAACAGCACCTACGTTGTTTAAAAATACATACTTCAGTAAATTTGCAAACCACATAATTGAAATCGGACATAGTTTTGACAATAGCTCACGTATAAAAATATAACATTCTAATAAGGCAGGATTAACGGGTAGGTACTTAACAGTTTTGATAATTTGGAGATAAGAAAAGCAATAAACCAAAAATGTAATATAAATAATAATAATACAAATATCGCAGGTAGCAGAATTTAAAACATCTTTCCAATGTCATCTAAATATATTCATAGTAATAATGCAACGTAACCCCCTCCAGTAACCCTCCCCCACCCCGTACACCTGACAGTTAGTTTGTAAGTGAACTCCAGATGAAGGAGATGTGCTCTCCGAAACCGGTCGAGGAATCGACGGAGTAAAATGTGTTCCTAACACAAATTTTAGTGTGTATTAATTTTGTTGTTAATTAATACTACTTTTATGATAATAATAAAAACTTAATTTATGTATATGCCATATTAACAAGAACAACAAAATACATTCACTTAAATACAAATATCATAGGAAGTCCAATTTTAAACATCTTTCCAATATCATTTAAACATAGTCATAACAATAATATACTGTCACCCCCTCCAGTACAATAATATACTGTCACCCCCTCCAGTACAATAATACACTGTCACCCCCTCCAGTACAATAATACACTGTCACCCCCTCCAGTACAATAATACACTGTCACCCCCTCCAGTACAATAATATACTGTCACCCCCTCCAGTACAATAATATACTGTCACCCCCTCCAGTACAATAATATACTGTCACCCCCTCCAGTACAATAATATACTGTCACCCCCTCCAGTACAATAATATACTGTCACCCCCTCCAGTACAATAATATACTGTCACCCCCTCCAGTACAATAATATACTGTCACCCCCTCCAGTACAATAATATACTGTCACCCCCTCCAGTACAATAATATACTGTCACCCCCTCCAGTACAATAATATACTGTCACCCCCTCCAGTACAATAATATACTGTCACCCCCTCCAGTACAATAATATACTGTCACCCCCTCCAGTACAATAATATACTGTCACCCCCTCCAGTACAGTCTCTTACCCTGTCCCTGCACAGCTTGCCTATCTTCCATAAATATAATTTAGCACGTTTAGTAAGTGAACTCCAGATTTATTTTATTTATTTATTTAATATACAGAGACACCAACAGAACACTGAACAACACAAACAAAAAAAAAACATGAAACAAAAAAATAGAATCTCCAGTGCTCCAATAACAGGTATCTCCCGCATGGCTATTGTGCATAGTTAGGTAGGTACAATCAATGTCTCCTGACCATTCAAATTATAAAAAAGACATTACTTTGCACAGTTAAAAGGAAAGTTTAAAATACACATATACATATATGTAGGAAAACAAAAAGAAAACAAAAGTTGAACTACCTAAAAAGATAAAACAAAAAAAAGAAGGAATAATTGAACCGAGACAAAAAAAATTAGATTTTAGCCCAGCATACTTTAAAGGATAAAAATAAGCAATTTATCAAAGATCAATTTCTATAAAATATGTACGTCATTGTCATTACCTACATTAAATTGTCACAACGATTCAGACGCAACGTCTGAATCTACCAATACAATAACACTCTGACACGGCAGAATGTCACTGTATTGGCACTATATTCCAGATGAAGAAGATGCTCTCTGAAACCGGTCGAGATATAGAGTTGAGTGTGTGAGACAAAGTTTTTAAATTGTATAAATTTTGTTGTTTCAATTAATTGTTATTTATATATTTTTTTTAAATAATAAATAAATGACTAACTATTGATACTTTTGTTTCAATTTTTGTTGAAATATTTTGACCTATGTGTTTTGCCTCTCTCCAAAGAAGCAAGACAGCTAAGGCAAGAATGAGGATGTGGAGATCTAGCAATTCTATTGTTCGAGAGGCTGGTATGTGGCTTGATTCTCCAATTCACAGAAGATGGGCATCAATTTTGCACTGACTGAAGTAATTTCTATAGATATTTTTACACAGTTAAGTTATTACGGTTATATATGTTTATATTTATTTATTTAACACTTTTTGTATTTACAAATTGATGTGTTATTCTTTTTTTATTTGTATGTAGGTATGTATACCTAATTTTTAAATTATGTATATATATATATATATATATATATATATATATATATATATATATATATATATATATATATATAACATGGTTTGTGTTGCATTGCACCCCCCTGCTCACGAACTGAAATAAAATCTTATTCGAATATTTTTATTATTGCATATGCGCAAACATTATGTTTGCCCATGTGCAATAATAAAAATATTCGATTACTTACACATTGGTACAAGTAGGTAAATAAGACAAAAATGACCTTATAAGTCTGGCGCAATTCAGGGGTGACTTCTATGCGAAAAAATGCATTTTTCACCTCAGGTATAAGAATTGTTGCTCTCATTATTTACAAAAAAAACAATTCTCTAAATAGATGGCGTTACAACAAAAATAAATAAGAATAAGAAGAATGTTGTTCATAATTTCACACATAGATGGCTGTAGTAAAAATTCCTTATTTTCAAGCGAAAAGAATTTCAGTATTACAATATATAGAACTTTCAAAATTGAATTGATAGGGATCTCATTAAAAAGGCATAATTGGTGAATCTTGTGCAAGCGCATAAAGTGATCACGTAAACCAGCCGATGACAGGTCGTAAGCCCTGTAGGTGCCTTGATTTCCCGGTTCTCCTACAGTAAATATTCCAACTTCGTCTCTATTGAGATAATTAATAATCTGTTAAAAAAAATCTCATTATTATTATGACGTGGCATCTTTAAAGAAGAGTTCTTTTGCATACATTACAATAGCTAAAATCAAACTGTGACTTCTTGCTTTATTCTATAGACAAAATATGTAACTTTGTGTCACTGAAAATTGTACAACATTAAATTAGAATAAACTGTCTTGGCGCTTATATGAACATGTTGGCAAGAATAAATAGGAGTAAAAGGAAATCCCAATAAAATATTCCGACGGAGAAAAAGAGAGAGTATTTTTCTCATATTACAATTTTGTACTGTCACATGTGCCATGATAGAGAAAAGAATCATTATTATACTTTATGTTTCCTTAATGCCTCTTTGCGAGTGTTAACTCTGAATATTTTTATATTTAGACACAGTGTGTTCCTAAAAAAACATCAAAACGACGAGTGCTGATAGGTGCAGCTCAAAAGCTATCCGAATAGAGTTATTTAGACATTTAATTTTTTTTATATACTATTCTGTTTTTTTTACGGCTTCAGAATTATAATATGGAAAAAAAACTCTAAAAAACAAATCTATGAAATACTTAAATTTACAGTTTTAGGACTTAAAATACTAACTAACTCGGGTATCAAAAACGAGTTTTATACAAGGCCGATATCTCTAAATCTATGATATTATATCAATTTTGGTCGAATTTGCTAAATCTATTAGCGAATTACGCGCTCGATTAGCTTTCATCGAGTGGACATTGTTTTTTAGGAACACACTGTACATATATTTTGTTTTTTATGTCGTTTCATTTTTCTTTTGTAACGTAAAATTTCTTCGTTCGTAAATCAGTCGTGTTTTTTTTATATTTCATATTACGATACTGTGAGTTTTCTTCTCCCTTGGAGAAAAGCTTTGACAAAGGTTGTACACACAGGCAAGGCCAAAGGGAAGATATTTTTTACATGTTAGTTAAGTATATTTTGTTTACATGCAGATTAAAAAAAGATGATTTTTGTTAGAGTTCACTCTTTGAACAATTTAATATTCAAATTCAAACATCAGAATATTGTACAATCATAGAATTAAAAGGTATGTACAATATAATTTAATATTGTGAGATTTATACAAAGCTTTGAGTTACACAATTAAATTATAGAGTAATATTATACCTAAACTAAGAAACTTTGGTCGTCTATTTATCGTAGCCTTGAATTTGTGTCTTCATTTAAAATATTTTAATCAATGTTATATAAAATGACAGATTTATAATGAAACAGAATTATAAAGGATTTGTGCGTCGTATTTTATAAAATTAAATTATCGTTATTAACCCGTTATAGTCAATATAGTTATCCATTAAGAAGCACTTCTTTATAATACCTGAGGAATTAATATACAGAGCTGACATAAGCTAGAAGGGGATTTTTACTCAAAGTGAGGTGAAACGGGGTTATCCCAACTCATCTAATGTGTGACATATGAATATAACAATAAAAGTATTCGCTCTTCAAAATTTAAATAACTTTGTTAACCACATGATATAATTTTTGAGTACTGTTTCAATTTTCATCCCGAACCATTCCAAAAATTTTCAAATGCGTTATATTTATTGCCACCAATCTTAATGAAAGCATAGAAAAATAATCAACAATTTTGACAAAAAAGTGAAATCTCGTGGTTATTATTTTTTTAAAGAATGAATATATCATAATCTTAGAAATGAAACCTCTTAATATAAAAATTTAATATTTAAAACTTACGTTTGGATCATAGATTGAGTTGAATTTATTTTCTAATAAAGTAGCGAGCACTTACCTGAAAAAAAGAAAAAATTGTTAACAAATGTTTTTTAATAACAACGGCAATAATAACAAATAAAAATACAATATGTTTTCCTACAACTTGTATAGATTTGTAGTCTTGAAACAATAATATTCTTTTCATTTTTTTAATAGATAATAACGTTATAATTTGTCAGATCTGCAGTGTCATCTGTGGTCTAAACACACAAAGCTTCCGATTGGTCACTGGGGATATGACAGTTCTCTATGTTTCAATAAAAATGATAACAGGTATTAGCTTGTGATCCGTTCGTTAGATGGCCAGCTTTAAACACGTGTATCTAAGATTATACCTTGATTGAATTAATACAACTTCCAACTTAACATATTTCACAAGGGGAAATTACAATAAAAAGGCATTTAATTGATGAATGTTGCAAGTCTATAAAGTGATCACTACAGCCGGCCAATGATAGGTCATAAGCTCGGCAAAAATGTCTGTGATTTTCCTTGCATTCATCTACAATGTGTTCCTTCATCTCAATACCTACACTTTTAACAATTAGGGAAAATTATATAATATGTGTAACTTTTTAATAAAATTAAAATGAACTGTAACAATAATGTTGGTTTCTTTTGAAGCTAGTAGCCTTTATTTAATTGTTTATTTTATATTGCTTCTCGGAAAACTAACATTAACACGCACCCAATAACAAGTTGTCACATTCTGGAGGCTTGCAATATTAATCATCTCACAGATTCAGACTGAAATCACAATGATGAAAAAACCGTGTCACCACCGGGAATCGAACTCGGGACCCTCGAATCAGGAGTCAGATACATATCCAACTGAGCCACGAAGCCCGATATTTTTGGGTGTTCATTGAGTGTTTTATTGATGAAGAACTCACTTTCCTTATCGACTCATAACTAAGTATTTGATACAAAATAAAAAAAATTAAAAAAAAATCTAAAGCTTGATCCAACTTATCTCTGACTTGACATGGTAAAATCTAATTCAAACAAATTGTCTTCCAAAGAACGAGCAATAGATATGTATGTGACGAAGTAGTTTTTTACTCACAGCCACACCGACCCAAATATGGCAACATTTAATTAATTTATTTATTACTGTACGGTTTGGCTGTGTGCACAAAACATTTAGTTGCACAAAACCAAATGTTTCGTAGTCACTTAAGTTCGGTTAATTTTAACATGAAATTGTTTTACTATTAGTTACACAAGCTGAAAAATGTAGTCTTTCTGTTTTCTTGTGTGGTATATCTCTGTACAATTTATCTAATTTATTATTGTTGTCCATTAAGACAGAATCAACTCTCCGATTAATAGTAAAATTAAGATTATTATTTTGTATCAAATGTTTAGAAGTAGATGTTATTGTGATCGAATAAACTGCATTAAACTTAATTCTTTTTTTTAATTTTTAATAAGAAAATCCCATTATTTCATTCAGTCTTATTTTGGAGACAGATAAATTGATTAATAAATTCATATAACAGAAATAAAATAGCTCCTGTATGGAAAAATTGAGTGATTAACTTCATATTTATATTGTATGTGTCTCTATACACAAGTGTATTTTTTACCCTCCACTTCAATCTTCCTCAAGGGGTAGACAGTGAGAACCGAGCACCGCATTCTTCTATCTTGACACATATACACCACCTCATCAATATTGATAAATTCTCTCATACGTGCTCATCTTGCTAGTAATGCAATTTTACGTAAAATTTCTCAACAGATATCATGTAGAAAGTGCATACTATGAGTTTCGTGACAATGTTTTTGTGTGTTTGGTGTATTGTGAAAACTTATGTCCTCTGGGAATCTTGTTTAAGAATCTAATATAAATGTTCTTCATAAAAATGAACCCTTATTATTGTATGGAGAGTTTAGTGTTGGCTATAATCCTGCACTCGATTTTTATTGGAGTCGAATCAGATTGATAATAATTACAAATTATATTTTTTAACAGATTTTTAATTATCTCAATAGAGACGAAGTTGGAATATTTATTGTAGGAGAACCGGGAAATCAAGGCACCTACAGGGCTTACGACCTGTCATCGGCTGGTTTACGTGATCACTTTATGCGCTTGCGCAACGTTCACCAATTATGCCTTTTTAATGAGATCCCTATCAATTCAATTTTGAAAGTTCTATATATTGTAATACTGAAATTCTTTTCGCTTGAAAATAAGGAATTTTTACTACAGCCATCTATGGGTGAAATTGTGAACAACAATCTTATTATTTTTTATTTATTTTGTTGTAACGCCATCTATTGAGAGAATTGGTTTTTTGTAAATAATGAAAGCTACAATTCTTATATCTGAGGTGACAATGCATTTTTCGCATAGAAGTCACCCCTGAATTGCGCCAGACTTATAAGGTCATTTTTGTCTTATTTACCTACTTCCAACTTCGTCTCTATTGAGATAATTAAAAATCTGTTAAAAAATATCTTTGACTCCCGACAGGGAAAAAAATCCAATGTTTGCGCATATGCAATAATTAAAATATTCGATTACAAATTATAGATATTTAATTAAACACAACGGATTTTATTTAGTCATATCCCTCTGATATTATAGGAAAAACACTATGTTAAAAATAGTCTAATCGAATCTTTTTTAAATCAATTCATAAGATATCACATAATATCATATACATATTTGTATTAAACTATACATAGAAAAACAAATTTAAACGTCAAGTGTATAGTAAATCAAATGTATCGAAGATATCCGAAGACAGTACAAGTATACGAGATGTTTGCAACTGTCGTACAGCAAATTAAATTTAACGTGAACGAAGGTAGAATTATGTACCTATATCTGAGGGAGTGGGTTTTAGTGAATATCGATAAAATAATAAAATGGCAAGTTGAGAATAGTTCCCCTTTCAACGGGAACTAAAGATTACTACATACTTTTACGTCCGACGATATCCCACAATGGGTTCAATTCCCCTTTCCTGTAACTGTAGGTACACCGTTCGCCCACTACAAAGTTCAGGATTTACTGAACCCATCTGACTTTCTGGAGCACAGTCACCACATTATATGCGATATTCCACCTCGCCATTTATTCCATCAAAGATTGCTTCTCTTGACGCTATGTGTAGGAGAAACTTCACCACAATATTGTTAGTAAATATTTCATTAGTATAAGCATAAATAAAAACTTTATTAAAATTATATATTCTTATTTATCGTCAAAAGCTTTTGTTGTGAGGCACCAAATAGACTTTTAAATTCTAAGTTTGATCTGTGTTCATTATTACACGAAAGCAAGCAACCATTGATTCATTAGTTCCCTATAAATTAATAAACTTTAATAACATTGAATCGCCTAAATTAATATTAATTTGACAAATAATTTGCGACTATTACCGAAAGCTTATAAATAAATATAAACATCTAGAAAGTTTTTCATGAATTATCCTTGGAATGATTTAAAGAAAACTTTGCCAATACCGAAAAACATTACTTTTTATTACAATTTATTTTACTTTGTATTAATTTCACAAAGCAATTTAAAACGTCTATTTTCAATATCTACAAATGGATAAAATCAAAAAGGGCTCATAATTCTGCAAACTATTATTCCTCGTAGAATTATGAGCCAATAAGACAACCGTTTTGGTTTTTAAGGGACTTAAGATCTACAATATATTATCATGTTATTTTTTTAATATTAATAACCTGACTTGGATTCGACAAGAATAGTAAATTTTTACTAAGAGATTTTGTTTGTTGTAAACAACGTTCAGTTTTTTTATTATTTTTGTTCCTTGGTTACTGAGCGACCTTTAACAGAAAAGCAATTTTCGCCCTGTGATCTCGGTCTCATGGGAACCGCTGTCTAGTCGGGGGTGTGGTTAGGTACTTTTGGGGCAATGCCCTAGGGGGCCCTTTACCATCACAATATGAATTTGAAAATTGAACACTCATACATGAACTTTGTCAGATCATTTTTAAATACTTTTTTTTGCTTCTCAGACACAGAACAAAGAATCTTCTGTGTTCTGTTTACTCTTCTGTGTTCTCAAACAAGAAACATGTCTAATATTTAATGACACGCACCAAATAACAAGTTGCCACAATCTAGAGACTGATGATACTCATCGTCTTACAGATACAGACTGAAAACACAAATTGAGATATTCCGAGGTCTTGCAGTGTGTATTTCAAAAGAGAACATAGGAATTCAGTGCTGTGTGAAATATGACTAACTTAGTTAATTCAGTATTTTATCAAAAAAGTATTTTTATAAATAAATTTGAAATTGTAAAGAAACATAACCATGTTGAAATAGAGGACAATAAAACGAGATAAAGATAGCTTTTTAAGAGTACATTAAAAGTGCAAAATATTGGGAGGAAAAAGATTTCGATAAAACTTGGCGTTTAGGGAAACAGTGTGAAATATTCATGAGTGGTCGTAAAAGAAAATCACCCCAGTGTAGGGATAAACGTAGACGCTATAATAAAGACGATACAAATAATCATCTTAGTTGAAGAAAAAGAAGAGTTTTTATTGCCGTTCGTAAACCTCCTTTACCAGTTTGTTTAGAAATGTGCTGATAATAAAACTTTTAATAATTTGATAAACATTTGAACAAATCGAGTCAATAAGATGTGCGGAAATATAAACACGGAATTTATCAAGACAATAAAAGGTACGAAAATATAAACATAGAACAAATCGATTCAACAAGATTTAGGGAAATATAAACACGGAACAAATCAAGTCAATAAAAGGTACGAAAATTTAAACATAGAACAAATCGATTCAACAAGATTTAGGGAAATATAAACACGGAATAAATCAAGTCAATAAAAGGTACGAAAACATAAACATAGAACAAATCAAATCAACATAATGTAGGGAAATATAAACACGGAACAAATCAAGTCAATAAAAGGTACGAAAATATAAATATAGAACAAATCGAATCAACAAGATGTACGGTAATATAAACACGGAACAAATCAAATCAATAAAAGGTACGAAAATATAAACATAGAACAAATCGAATCAACAACATTTAGGGAAATATAAACACGGAACAAATCAAGTCAATAAAAGGTACGAAAATATAAACATAGAACAAATCAAATCAACAAGACGTACGGAAATATAAACACGGAACAAATCAAGAGAATAAAAGATACGAATAAATATATAAATAGAACAAATAAAGTCTAAATATTTTTGTATTTAGGTTATTTTATATGATTATTTCATACGGATATATACCAATCCGTAGAACAAATCGAATCAACAAGATTTAGGGAAATATAAACACGGAACAAATCAAGTCAATAAAAGGTACGAAAATATAAACATAGAACAAATCAAATCAACAAGACGTACGGAAATATAAACACGGAACAAATCAAGAGAATAAAAGATACGAATAAATATATAAATAGAACAAATAAAGTCTAAATATTTTTGTATTTAGGTTATTTTATATGATTATTTCATACGGATATATACCAATCCGTAGAACAAATCAATACAAAAAAATGTATGGATAATATTGTTTCCGTTCTTTGTTCATTCTCAAAGGCGAAAGTTCGTTTTAAAACCCCATTTTATTTCACATTTTAGAAAATATATTTTGAAAACAAAATAAAATATATTGAAGATAAACTTAAAAATATATCGAATGGGAAACGCAGTACATCATAGATACAATTTAACTTTTTAAAGACAAATAATCATTTAAATATGTAAAAGAAATGATGAGATTAGTGTTGGTCACATCCCGCTCTTTCTTTTTAATTAATATTCTTTCAGACCATGCAAATTTTTATCAGATCGATATTCTATTTATTTTAAATAGAACACCATCATCCACTTGAATGCACCAGTGCATTTTTCTATAATGTAAATCATATTATTGTTTATAACTCTAAAATGACAGGGAACTGACATTTTTCGATATACCGTTCAGAAAATATTGTCATTTTTCTATTATTCAATTTACAATGTCGACATTTTTACTTGTATAGTCTTACTATAAATTTCGAAATGTTTCATTTTAAAAATTCGTTGAAATATTCTTAAAACCCGTTTTATAAAATACAGACAAAACTAAAACATCGTTGATTGAAAACCTGCAAAAGATATTATTTACATTAAAAATACAATATGTACAAAAAAATACAGGATTTGTATGTACATCGAATATTTTAAAAGTTGCATATACGCAAATATTACGCAAGGTTTCTTCGTTATTTCATAGATGGCGATACTAAAAAATGTGCAACCCATTATTCAAATATATAGAACTCACAAAAGTTGCATTGATATGGGAACTCAATAAGAAGGCATAATTGGTGAACGTATTGGCAAGCGCATAAAGTGATCACGTAGCCCAGCCGATGACAGGGCGTAAGGCCTGTAGGTGCCTTGATTTCCTGGTTCTTCTATAATATTCCAAATTCGTCTCTATTGAGATGTTGAAAAATTGTTAAAAATATGTAGGTACCTTCTCTTACTGTTTGCGATTTTTTTAAACAATTATATTGATATTTTGAATTATCGAGATATGCATAACATGAATTATATATTTCATCATGAATTAAAAAAACTCAAATCTCGAGGTATCAACTATTTATTAATTCAAATTTCTATAAGAAAAAACGAATATATTTTACACTGGCGGGCTTATTGCCATTAGGCAATTTCTTCCAACCAACTAGAACCTTCTTCAAAGAGTAGAACATCTAAAGTTTTTTTTTTAATTTCTCGTAGGTACATATGTCCCAACATGTTTTGGACATATTTCTATAAGAAAAAACAAATATATTTTACATTGGCGGGCTTATTGCCATTAGGCAATTTCTTCCAACCAACTAGAACCTTCTTCAAAGAGTAGGACATCTAAAGTTTTTTTTTAATTTCTCGTAGGTACATATGCCCCAACATGTTTTGGATGCTGAAAATGTTAATATTTTCATGAATATACTCTTACAAAACATTCATCTAAAGAAGGAATCGGTTTTTTCCAGAAACATATGTGTAGTAAATATAATGGAATGTATTGGTGTTTATGTACAGAAAGATGAATAAATAAATAAATAAATAAAATATTTCTTGTTCATAAGGGGTGTAATTTATCTTGAAACCTGTGGTGTTCTTCTTAGATCTTAATTGAGTTGATAAACTCCAAAATCTTATCTTTGTAATCGGCTTTGTTTGAAATGACTACCGAATTTCCTTTGTCTGCTTTAGGTAGTGATATTTTTGCATTGATTTCGTTAGTGAAAATAACAATGGCTTCGACTCACGAATTCAACATATATATTTACGATCATTTAAATCTCTAATATTCAAATATGGGAGAGTGAATAAATATATTTGTTCAAAAATAAATGTTACAAATTATGTTAAATATTGGATAGTCAACAAAAGGATTTTTATGATTTCATGGTGAATACTTGATACTCCTTTGTTCTCTGCATTGAACGAAAAAGCTTAAAATGATTAATGGGTGTTCTGGTGAAATGCCCGGAGAAAGATTCGTGTCAGTTTCATCTTGACTATCCATCCTATCGGTGGAAATATATTTCAGATGACCAACGGGAAGAAGAAGGATGTGAGATAAAAAATATATTTGGCCAAGTTCACATTGGTCTAGTAGAGTTCTAGTAATTGTTCTCTTAACATATCGACAATGTTTCAAGCCAGGATACGCGAGAATTGTATGCAGAGGTCTACTTTTTTCACGGCTTTTCCAACTTTGAAGTCAAAAAACACCAACTTAGAGGCTTCGCAGCATATATGTTCCATACACGGATTTACTCAGAATTTGGAGTAGAACATTTCGTGTGTCTGTGTGTGTGTCTGTGTGTGTGTCTGTGTGTGTGTGTGTCTGTGTGTGTGTGTGTGTGTGTGTGTGTGTGTGTGTGTGTGTGTGTGTGTGTGTGTGTGTGTGTGTGTGTGTCCCTTATAACTATTGATCCGCTCAATTTACAGAGCCTTAAATTTCATAATATATAAACAGTTACAGGCCTACAAAACTTTTATACTCGGAATTTTGAATATTTGTTTCAGTCAGGTATTATCAACTTTTGAATTTTTATTTTATTTTTCCATATATCTCAGAAACCATAAAAGCTAGAACGCTGAAAATTAGTACAAACATAGACAAATACAAAATCTCAAATTAGTTTTTCCAAAAAAATTCCAGGGTTTCTCAAACATTTTTTATTAAGAAAAGTATTTTTTTTATGATAAATTTATGAGTTTAACTGCCTATATTTCCAAACTTTTTAAAAATATCGAAAAAAGCCGAAACACCCCAACTAGATAATTTAATTTTCTATAAAAAATATTAACATTGTGTTTGTACATCTCAAATTTTTTTTAACAATTTTTATAATAATTGAATTTAGTTACGACATCGCTTCATACAATTTATATGGCAGTCGCCTATACTCAAATATGTAAGAAGACTTAATAGTTTGATAGGATTTTAATATCCAAACATACATACAGAACCATCATGCTGTTTTCATATTCCGGGAAGGAAAAGAGGACTGACCTCCATACTGTCCTATCTTGACATACATACCAACATGTGTTAAAATTTTCAATAATTTGGATTTATGGGTTTATAGTTTGATTTTTATTCTTCAACTATACATACTATCGCTATCGACAGTTGGATCTCATGTGTTACATGCAACTAGTAATAATGTATTGGTTTAGTATATCATAACTATGTATCAACTACCCTAGAGATTGGAAATAAATAATTTTAATCGAAGCTAATAACTTGTATGATTTAAATACGAAAACTACATAATATCATTCTGATTTAATAAGTAACAAAAATCTAAATTATCTTGCAATAATGATTGTCAATTGCTTTACTTAACATAGAAAAATGATTTGTTCCAGTGGCTGTCATCATTAAGCTATCATCTGGTCTAGTATCAAGATTTACATAATTTCCAAAAAATAGCCATCAAAAATTGATCGAATTTAGTCCCTGGAAATAAAATATTTAATCTATTCCGATAACCGAAACCTACGATACTATCTACGTATATAAGTTGTTTAGAAAATATTTATAGATACAAAATAACATTTGCACATATATATGACAACTGGCTATTAGAAATAACTGAGAGCTCAAGCAACTAGACCGATATCGACTGGGGTTTATTGTGGTTTGCTTGAGATATTCGACTAGTTTTCGAGGGAACTTTCATCAGGTTTTTTACCGTTATGATTCCAAGAAAATCATAATGGACCTTGAGTTCACACGAATATATTTTCTTCTGTAAAGTTACCTAGATATTGATACACAACCTTTAATGCAAAAAATAGATCATATTGGGTAACCTACTGGTTGAAAAAATATATTAATATTATAAGCGCTTTAAAAAAATAATAAAACACTTTTAATTTCTATATTTTTAAAAATTCTTATTCAAACGACTATTTTGTCTTTTCACTTTTCATTGTATTTGATTTCTTACGTAGAGACAATCGTGGATATTATAGGAGTTATATTGGTATTTATTTCAAGAAGGGATAAAGATATATTTTAAAATATATTTTCAAATAAATATAAAAATACGCTATTTGATTGTTATCGGTTTTTTTCTTTTACTTCGACTCATGTAACTTGTGTCACTTCTATGACTTATGTAACTTCTATAACTTATGTAACTTGTATAACTTATGTAACTATTTTTGTTTCTTCTTTTTTACTTAACTTTTGTAACCTAATTTTCTCTTATTCATGTAACTTTTACTTATGTAACTTATGTACGTGTGTGATTGAATTTGAGCTCATGTAATTTTGTGTACATCCATAATTGGACGTCCAACACTCATAATAATAACCAAAATTATTTTCTTCTTATGAAAATTGTAAGCTGGATATCTGCCGAAGTACCTTTTTTAAAAAATAAATATTGGATATAGAGGCACTTAATACATATTATTGTTACGTTTTGAACAAGAAAAAACAGAAAATTATGTGCCTACAAAACACACTTGTCATTGAATTATTTTCCTGATCACTTTTTACACTTCCGTAAAGTGATTATGAGGATATAAACGAACCCAATAAAGCGGATTGATCAACGTTGCGCAAGCGCACAAAGTATTAACTATTAACTACTAGTCCTTCGTCGACAATGTCTTTGGCAGAGAGAACCGAACGCCAGACACCTCTCTTTTGACATACATTTCTCGCTTCATTCACCTCCATGCATCGTCTAATGCACACTCTTCTAACATTCTAACTTCGGACATCTCCAGATATCAAAAACCCACTTATGTGAATATATTTTTATAAAATAAATTCAGTAGTTCCAAAAGAAAATAAACAGATATAAAATAGACGTTGTTTTATGAAAAGGGTTACCAGATAAAAAAATATTTTTGAATACTATAGGTTGCTTCTTTATTTTGATGTAACAAAATTTTCCCTCAAATAAAAATTTCGACGCATCTGCGAAAGATAAATTTTTGTGAAGTTATTCCATAGTGTTATCTTCAACGCCTTTTTATGAAAATAAACCAATTTTCCTTTTTTTTTTTCATAATATATGAACTACCACGTAACAACATACCCAGAATCAAACTCTTATTTTTTCAGTCCCATACAAAATCTATCTTTAGCTGTGAGCCAGTTCCTAAGAATAGTGTAGCATTAGATTTTATATTCATCGAAAATACAACAGGCAACAATAACATCTCACATACTCGTAGCTCAGCAATGAAGTTCACCACCCATTCTGAATGTAGTGTCTTTTTTGATGAGACGAGACTGGTGAGTGGAGATACAGGCATGTGTATGTCGTGGTTCCTTTTACAGGTAATCCACATCTGCACACATGTCGCTGGTTAACTCACACTGTGGGATATGTCGCGATAGTATGAATTATTATTATTATTAAAGGATTTCGAAACGTCTCAACCCATTCTCGGGACAAAACACATTTCGTCATTATCATTTTATAGAACTTCTTTTTCTTCTCTGTGAAGAACGTGGATCTGTTCTTCCTCTGAAAGTTACTCCTGGACGATAGACGTCCAGCTGTCCTTCCCATCTTTTTGGCGGTCTTACGGGAAAGCGACATCCTAGTGGTTTATTACTGGCCTCAATATAAAGGGTTCAGGATCGGTCCATCCTGTTATTTTTTATAGCTACGTATCTCTTTATTGTTTGTTATTTGTTTGCTATCCCCCTCACTAAGCACAGCCTGTGCTAAGGTGAGCTAGTTTAATGTTATTGTCTATTATTTTGTTTATTTATTCATATATTTACATATAATTAAAGTACATATACATACACACGAATTCATACATATGCGTCTTCCTTTTTCTTCATTAACTGTTATTAGTTCATTTTTGTTATTAGTTCGTTAAAAATTTTATTTGTTTGAATTTTTATTTCCTTCAGAATTTTTTCATCTATTTCATAAACCCATATTTTTGTTAGTTTTTTTTAAATTCATTTGCATTTCTAATGCTTTTATTATTTTGCTGTGTTGTTGTTAATATGGTCCTAGCAAAATGTACTTCTGACTCTATTTTTGACTCTACTTCATCGTATGATGTGCAGATCCATATGATGGGCAGTTGTATGACCACTGACCAGGTATACAGGTCCGCCAAATATCATCGTTCCAATTTCATAAAACTATGACATCTGACTGTTGCCAACATACATAAACTAATATGCTTACAAAGGTCTATGGAAATACAGATGCCGGAGAAAAAGTTAGGAACAAGATACGGAATGATGAAATTAGATGCCGTGCCAAATCTTTCGAAGTGTCGAGATTAAAAGATGTAATAGTTGTGGCATTCACCGACACCTCAAGTCCCGATTGTTCACATGAAATACTAATATGTTATTGTAAAAAAAATAGCTGGGACCAGTACTTATATGTAGTGCTGAATGCTGGGTACTTAATAGGAAGGATGAAAATGCGCTATTGGTCTTTGAACGGAAAGTGTTGAGAAAATCTTTGGGTTTTTAATTGTGTTTTCAGTCTGGACCTTTTAATTGTGAGTTTTTAATTGTGTTTTCAGTCTGGATCTGTGAGACGATTAATACCGTAAATCTCCAGAATGTGGCAACTTGTTATGGGGTGCGTGATAAAATTAATATTTAACATTGTGCCTGTGAATTGCCCGAGAAGTAATATAAAATAATTAAATAAATCAAAATATATCGACTTCAATGGTTAAAACACGTTCAGCGAATGGAGGAAGGCCGAACCCCAAAGAAGATTCTCGACACACGATCGGAGGAGAGACAAGGTGTGGGGAGACCCAAGCTGTGGTGGATGGACGGCATACAGGAGGATTTAAAGAGGATTGGCGTTGCAAACTGGAGACCGCAGGCGATGGACCGGTCTAAATGGCGAAAAATTCTGGAGGAGGCCAAGGCTTGCAATGGAATTTAGCACCTATGATGTTGATGATGACCAAACTTCTTGCATGACATTACAGACCATATTGCCAGTCTCAAGTGGCAAGGGGCAGTTCTCGTGACAACACAGAAAGTTGACATACTACGGCCACAACGAATTCTAAAATGGAGACCTTGGAAGACAAAAGAGGAGTAGGTCGACCCTAGATATAATTGGCTGACGATATAGTGACAGTCACGGGAAAGAAGTGGTACAGAAACGCTCAGGAAAGAGAAGAGTGGAAAGGGTTGAAGGAGGCCAACATCCAGCAGTAGAGAGATGACATCTAAATTTGATGATATGAACAAAAACAGCTATAAACAGTTATAATTCTCAGGGTAATAATTCACACAAGTGTGTTGTTGTGAGAAAATTGTTGAGATGTAATAACGTAAGCCTCTGAGACTAGGTACCCTTCATATTACAAGTTTATTATTTATTTTGCAAGTACGTTTTAGAGGAGTGAAATAATGTTTTGCAAAGCAACAAATAAATTCACGGCTATGAAAAACACACATTATGAATAAACTAAACACATTCTACATACTTATGAAGATGGCTGTGACATAGTGTTAAGTCGTTTGAAGTTTATGATGCCGTGCTGGGTTCAATTACGGCATAGGTAAAATATAATATCAGATACAAGTTTCACTGTTTGTGAGATGAAAATATAGGTTAGTTAGAAGAAATATTTTTTCCGCATTTTTTAACTATTTTTTAGCCTATAGGGGCATTTATGTTGTCTGTCGCTATATATTGAAGATATTAATTAACATCAATTTACTTTCCACATTCATTAAAGAACAATAAAAAATAGGGCAATTTCGAAATGTACTTCTCCCCCCACATTATGTGACCCAGATATGTGATCTTGCGGGCCTTTACTGTGGACAAGAGTTTCCTGGTTGTTCTGGCTCGACTTAAGACTTCTGAGTTCGTAACCAGATCTGTCCAAGGGATTTTGAGCATTCTGCGATGCAACCACATCTCAAAAGCTTCCAGCCTGTTCATGGTGTTAACCTTCAATATCCAAGTCTCACAGCCATATAGCAACATAGACCACACATAACATCTCATCATCCGCTGTCTCAGGTCCATATTGAGCTTTTCGTTACAGAAGAAAGATCTCATTTTATTAAAGACAGCTCTTGCTATCTCAATTCTGCACTTGATCTCCAGGTCTGGGTCAAGGGACTCCGAAAGAATACTGCCAAGGTACTTAAATTTATCCACCTTATCTATAACCTTGCCCATTAATTGCAAGGAAGAACCAGGATATTCACATCGACCAAATGTCATCCACTTTGTTTTGGCTACATTTATAGATAAGCCCAAATGTTCACCAAATATATTGACATTGTTTAACAGTTCCTGGAGATCAGAAATAGAATCCGCCAGTAGTACAGTATCATCGGCGTACCTGATATTATTAATTACTACGCCGTTGACTTTTATACCCCTCTCAGTGTTGTTGAGAGCTCTTTTAAATACATAATCAGAGTATAAGTTGAAAAGTAGAGGAGACAAGATACAACCCTGCCGTACTCCTCGCTGTATGGGTATATCATCTGATGTCACATTTCCACGTCTGATCTCAGCTGTTTGGTGCCAATATAGGTTTTGGATGAAGTTCAGATCTTTTGTATCCAGATTGCACTCCTTCAGCATTTCAATTAGGTCATAGTACATACAAATGATAAAATACAAAGGAAAACAATAATTAAAACATACACCAGTTAAAGGTTTTCACGTGTTAACAAATAATAGAAACAAGCTAATGGTCAAAAGTCGAATACAACATAAAAAATGGATAAAAATAAATGTATATATATATATATATATATATATATATATATATATATATATATATATATATATATATATATATATATATATATATATATATATATATATATATATATATATATATATATATATATATATATATATATATATATATATATATATATATATATATATATATATATATATATATATATATATATATATATATATATATATATATATATATATATATATATATATATATATATATATATATATATATATATATATATATATATATATATATATATATATATATATATATATATATATATATATATATATATATATATATATATATATATATATATATATTTGATGTTTTCACGGGTGAAATATGTTATAATATTTTTATCTCGGTTTTCCCGTGTCAGTAGGTCTTGACTAAGACCATTTGTCTTCCGACGTTTCGCCTGAATATCACCAGGCATTTTCAAGGACTAAACGAAAAGCACGCGCGCGACACACGTCTACTCACCGTTGAAAGCTCAACTTGACGGTGAGCTTTCAGTGTGAGTAGACGTGTGTCGCGCGCGTGCTTTTCGTTAAGTCCTTGAAAATGCCTGGTGATATTCAGGCGAAACGTCGGAAGACAAATGGTCTTAGTCAAGATCTACTGACACGGGAAAACCGAGATAAAAATATTATAACATATTTCACCCGTGAAAACATCAAATATAACATATATATATATATATATATATATATATATATATATATATATATATATATATATATATATATATATATATATATATATATATATATATATATATATATATATATATATATATATATATATATATATATATATATATATATATATATATATATATATATATATATATATATATATATATATATATATATATATATATATATATATATATATATATATATATATATATATATATATATATATATATATATATATATATATATATATAAAAGAAAAAGAAGAAGATATATCGAACGCTGCCTGTCTTTTTATACCGTCAGGGAGGTAGTTAACTGAGTACATGCCGGGTCAATGTCCATGGCGTTTCTCGAACGTTCTTCCCTAATAAAGTATCTCTTGTATTTGTATTATTGGTCAATCTTCTGGTAGCATACTGACCTCGTCCTAATGTAAATTGCACGATAGCAAAATGTACTTGCAACGAATGTACCTATTCTATAATATCTACTCTTTATGCAGATCGTGGAACTGTTTTTTCTCCGAAAGTTACTCCTGGGAGGCCGACGTCTAGCTGTCTCTCCATCTTTTGTTGTCCAGGTGGTATATACATGGGATTCGGGACCGCTACATCCTAATTATGTGGTCCCTTTTCTGACTCTGCTCCATCGTATGATGTCCTCTGTCTCACAGGTCCGCCTAATCTCTTAGCGTCTTCCCTGTGATAGCACGTAAAACCTTCATTTATGAAACTTTGAGATTTTTGTTATTTTGTTCTTGGGTATTAGGTATATATTATATTTAATATAATAATTTTAATCGTGGTTAGGTTTATTGTTTAATTATGATGACTCGCTTGAGCCAGATGCGTTTAAATTGCCAGATGTATATTATTAGGTAGTCGTGTTTGAGAGTATTTTTTGACAATATTTTCGTTAAAGCAAGTATCAACTATGTAAATATCGACTAAATTAATTTCTTCGGCGTGTTTCTAACGATAGGAATAACTCGATATCACATTTTTTTATCATATTTTTTTTATAGGTATCACATTTTTTTTGATACCTATTATGTAATTTATTTTCTAACTTTAACCAAAAAAAATCTATTTCAATATAAAAATTTTCTATGATTTTTTCTGTGACAACCTCTTTTTTTCTCTTATTTAATGATATATTATGTTTACCTCGGTTGCAGGATGATACAGAAATATATTTTATTTATTTTTTTTTTTTTTATTATTGATACCAAAAATACAAAATTACAATATAAGTACAAAAAAAAATATCAGAAAAATTAAAATTATTACAGATCAAATACATGGGTTGGTTTATACCACCTCACTAGGCCAGGCCTGTTCCGAGGTGGTAGACTAGTTACATATATTAATTACTAAATCGAAATAAACTGTAATATTGTGCAGTGTGCAGTCTAAGTTTCACTATGTAAGATTTGTTGTATATGTTGTTAATGTTTGAGTATTTGCTGACAATAGTTAATCCCTTTATTATATAGCAATATACAATATATTTTCGTGAAAATATTTTTTTTTTTTTTATATGGGTTGGTTTGTACCACCTCACTAGGCCAGGCCTGTTCCGAGGTGGTATACTAGTTACATAATAATTAGTTACATAATGTTGTTATATTGTGCAGTCTATGTTTCACTATGTTAGTCCTATATGAGATATGTTGTTAGGGATTGACAATTTGCTGACAATAGTCAATCCCTTTATTATATAGCCACGTATGAATTGTTAGTTTTAGTCTTGTCTTCTTCATTATCTGTATGTCCTTTATGTCTTTAGCAACTAAATTTAGTATTTTTGGAGCCAAGTATTGATAATGTCTATGTCCGTATGCAGTATTCGTCTTCGGAGTTATTAGTTGAAGTCTGTGTCTTGTATCGTGAGAATGTTGAGCAGTGATATGGTTTTCTTTATCGTTGTGAAAGTGTATTAGTATTTGTTTTACATAAAGTTGTGTTACAGTTAGTACGTTAAAGTCTTTAAATAGTTGAATGGTTGGGAAAAGGAAAGGTTTTTTTGTAATTACTTTAATGAGAGCTTTTTGAGCTTTGAAGAGAGGATCCATATTTGTTTTAGCTGCACCTCCCCATCCAATCATTCCGTGAGAGATAATGGATTGTGCTAAAGCATAATATATAGTTTTTAAAGTTTTTTGGTCCATTATATTACGAATGTTTATGAATAAATATATAAGTTTTCTAATTTTTTTTGCAGTTGCGTTTATGTGTTCAGTCCATCTAAAGAAATTGTCAATGTAAATACCTAAGTATTTAATTTCCGCTGTCCTATTGAGAGTCTTGCAGGAGCAGCTTTGACGTCGAGTACAATCGTGTATAGTCAAGTTGCTGTCGAGCTTAGGTTGACGTCTAGGGTCTATACTAAAAGTCATGTACTTTGTTTTTTCAATATTTAGTGTCAGTAGATTAACGTCTAGCCATTGTTTAATTTTATCAAGTCCGACAGAGGCCCTATTAAATACTCCTGTCCAAGAGTCAGATGTAAAAATTATAACTGTGTCATCTGCATAACATGTCAAGTCCCCGTCGATATTTAATTGGCAAAGTGAGTTAATGTATAGTAGGAACAGAATCGGCCCAAGTGTGCTACCTTGAGGTACTCCGTACGATAATTGTCTGTTTGAGCTTATTTCAGAATCAATGTTTATTGAGTGAGTGCGATCAGTTATATATGTCTTAAACCAGTTATATGACGTATCTTTTATACCAATATTCTCAATTTTCTTTAGTAGGATTTTATGAGATACCGTATCAAATGCTTTACTTAAATCAAGGAACACAGCAATGCAATTTTTGTTTTGGTCAACGTTTTTTGAAATGTGTTTCGTGACTTTCAAGATTGCGTCTTGTACTCCCATATTTTTCCGAAAACCAAATTGATTATTCGAGAGAATTTTGTGTTTGTCCAAGTATTCTACTAGTTGATATTTAACAAGATTTTCAAGAACCTTTGATAAAACATTTAAGAGCGAGATTGGCCTATAATTCGATGGACTCTGTTTGTCGCCGCATTTGTATATTGGGACAATATTGGCATATTTGAAATGATCGGGGAAGACACCACTAGAAATGCTTAGATTACAAATATGGGTAAATGGGATAGCTATTTGTTGTTTTATTTGCTTGATTAGTTTAGTGTCTAGTTTGTCAGGTCCGGTAGCGCAGTCGTTTCTCAGTCTATCTATTTGGTTAATTATGTTTTTGGTCTGAAAAGGTGTCATTGTGAATGTATTGTGTGTAGTAGTAGTGTTATTGAATTTGTTAGCTAGGGATAGTTCATCGGTATTCATTTTGTTCAAGAGTTGATGTGCTAAAGTCTGTCCTATGTCCGCAAAATAATTGTTTAGTGTCGTAGCTATTTCTGTTTTGTCAGTAATCTTCTTGTGATTATGTTCAATTTGTTTTAGTTTTATAGTTGTATTCCCACTTATATTGTTAATTTCTTTCACTGCTTTCCACAATGCTTTAGGATCTTCTTTGTTTTCTGCAATTTTTCGTCTGTAATATTCTTCTTTAGTCTGCTTCACTAATATTCTGCAAATGTTTCTATATTTTTTGTAGTAAGTTAGTAGTCTATGGTTGTTTGGAAATCTAGAGACCTGCATATGAAGTTTGTCGCGTTTATGCAGACTTTTCACAATATTACTGTTGATCCATGGTCGAAGTTTTTTGTTTTTATGGTTCAGCGTCCTAATCGTGGTGTGTTTGGTGACACATGTGTTTACTTGTTCGATGAACATTTTCATTGCATTGTTGACATCATTTTCGTTGAGGATATTTGTCCAAGATAAAGTATCAAGCTCAGATTTTATCGAATTATAATCTGTAAATTTGCGAGGGGTTAAGTTTTGTGGAGTAGATTTTTCGACATTATTTTTATTGACAAAAGCAGCTATCGTGGCGAAGTGGTCAGTCACTGTTGTGTTTATCACGGCTGCTGTGATTTTAAGTGTGGTCCTGGCATATATATGATCTATGCAGGATCGCGTAGAAGATGTTATTCTAGTAGGTAGATTTATGGCTGACAGAAAGCCATTACTTGCAAACAGGCATTCATAATCATCATGATGTTATATTTTTTATCTTGCAACCAACGGTATAGCCTATCACAGAAGACTTATAATTGGTTGTTAAATTACAATATTAATTGTAACACTAATGTATAGCTGTTAGTCTTCCAAAAAATTTTTAATAAATAAATAAATTTTGATATAGAAAAACATATGTGAACTTCAAAATTCTAAAATTTTTGGTGATAGCTGTTAACAGTTCGTTACCCGACAGTGTATTTTTTTTTTGTAACATAAGAAATTATATATATATATATATATATATATATATATATATATATATATATATATATATATATATATATATATATATATATATATATATATATATATATATATATATATATATATATATATATATATATATATATATATATATATATATATATATATATATATATATATATATATATATATATATATATATATATATATATATATATATATATATATATATATATATATATATATATATATATATATATATATATATATATATATATATATATATATATATATATATATATATATATATATATATATTATAATATTTTTATCTCGGTTTTCCCGTGTCAGTAGGTCTTGACTAAGACCATTTGTCTTCCGACGTTTCGCCTGAATATCACCTGAACAGTCCTTGAAAATGCCTGGTGATATTCAGGCGAAACGTCGGAAGACAAATGGTCTTAGTCAAGACCTACTGACACGGGAAAACCGAGATAAAAATATTATAACATATTTCACCCGTGAAAACATCAAATATAACATATATATATATATATATATATATATATATATATATATATATATATATATATATATATATATATATATATATATATATATATATATATATATATATATATATATATATATATATATATATATATATATATATATATATATATATATATATATATATATATATATATATATATATATATATATATATATATATATATATATATATATATATATATATATATATATATATATATATATATGTTATTATGAAGGTTTTCACGGGTGTAAGATGAATTATTAATAACTTTGGGGATAACCCGCGTCACTTGGTCTTTACTAAGACCGTTCGTCAACCGACGTTTCGAACAAATCACATTGTCCATCTTCAGGGACTTGAACAGCTAGCTTCGTAGCACGACACACGTAAAATACGTCCGCTTGCTTCGGGCACCGGCCGTTAAGACACCGACACTTAACGGTCGGTGCCCGAAGCAAGCGGACGTATTTTACGTGTGTCGTGCTACGAAGCTAGCTGTTCAAGTCCCTGAAGATGGACAATGTGATTTGTTCGAAACGTCGGTTGACGAACGGTCTTAGTAAAGACCAAGTGACGCGGGTTATCCCCAAAGTTATTAATAATTCATATATATATATATATATATATATATATATATATATATATATATATATATATATATATATATATATATATATATATATATATATATATATATATATATATATATATATATATATATATATATATATATATATATATATATATATATATATATATATATATATATATACACCAAAGTTTAACAATACAATTTTTTTACAAAAAAGATACTTAGGAACTAGATGCGTTTTCAATGTTAATTATGAATTAACTAGGTTTTAATGTTAATTCATAATTAACATTGAAACTAAAGCTTTTGGGTTGTAAATTCACCTTTTTAATGTCGTTGAAAACATCACCAATATTCATCATTAAAACTCTAAATAATTAATTTAGTTTAAGTTGCATATTCTTGGTACATATACTCGTATTTGGTGATAATTAAAAAAAATATTCACGGCCCCTATAATTAACAAGTGCGTTGTATTTTTGCGACAAACTCTCGTTTTATGTTATGCGACAAAAAAAAAATACTCGTTTACATTTTGCAGGGGTCAAAAATGAAAATGACTAAAGATATTCCAATATTCTTCCTTGGGTACATTTACATGCAGGAGTCCTTTTTATTCAGAAATACCTAAGCCTTTTTTGTGCGAAAGCCATTTTCATAAATTTCCATAAATTTGCTATATATATGAGGAACAAAATATATTTATTATTATTGAATTTGAAAAGATTTCCTCCCTCTCATATTTTACGTATTTTCTTCTTGTTATACAATACATACAACTTATCTAAGAACGCTCTATAAACTAAATCATCATTCTTGGAATTGAATAATTTTTATTTATGAAAACACCTTTTTGAGATTTTAGCAAAGATACATTTATTTCAAATAACATTTTGCTTTAAGAACGTATCACAAGAAATATTAATGTTTTTACTAAAATAATAATATCTGAGTATGTATCTGTGGGATATCTCTCTAATCCTGAGATATCTTTTCTTGGATCATGGGGTTTGTTTTTTTTAACTTGATTTTTCACAATTAACTTTTTATTACAAATTTACAATAATATAAAATTACAAGATTAATATGTCTTTAAAAAAGTTACAGTCAATGTTGTTTTTACTAGAGGAGGTCTATCTAGACAAGCGGTCGGGGAACTTTTTTAACCATTACCATTTTACATTTTGAAAAGAAGACAATCAATGTATATTTAAATAAACATTATTTATTGAATTATTTTACACGGAAAATAAAAAAAGTTACATAAAAATAGTAAGTATGTAATAGACAAACAAAATAAAATTCTCAAATTGGATCAAACAAAAATTCAGATTTTTAGTTTTTGGAGACATGATGTTGCTTCGTGTTTGATGCAATTACTTCAAAATTGGGACTTTTTGATGTAAGAGCAATTTGAATACAGTCTTCGGCGTTTAATCGATTTCTGTTCTTCGTTTTTATGTTCATAAGAGTGGGAAAAAAATCTTTACTACCCAAAAAAAAACATTTTTACCCCATTTGGGGTAATTTACCCCGGTTCCATGACCGCTGATCTAGAATAACCATATATTATTCTTTTGTCTTAATAACAACTTGTTATTGTTTATTTTTTATTGTTATTTATATATATATTTCAACTATTCATCCTTGCATAGCAACAGCAAAAATAATATATAAATAATTTTATAAATCTAGTTGGACGACACCTGTCAAAATATACTTATATTACTATAACATTCTATAAAGTAATCATTTAAATAGTTCTGAACCAAACTAAACAACTAAAAATCTTTTTATTAATATGTTTATCCATATAATCTACAGATGTCACTTTTCATCTCGGTTGAATTTTATTTTAATCATAATATTCAATACTTTACAGTATTTCATATTTAGCATACTTCTTTAATGAGGCGATCAATTCAAAATATTAACTATGTAGTCACGCCATGCTAGCTACCATTATAATAAAGAATGAACATGTGCTTTAAATTAAAATACATATATAATGTATCCTCATAAATAACCTTAGTTAAGCTTAAATTTTTGAGATATAGGTATATATTTGATCAAAATCAATTGAGGTGAAATTTGTTCATAATACACAAAAATATGTTTAAAATACTGTTTTACTTTCGTTTGTATCAAAAACTTTATTTTTTAACTCTAGAATTTATGCTTAATCTATTGTAAATGTTGATACTTCTTCCTCTTTTTGTTCCGCTCTTAAGGATATTTGACGACCATCACAACAAACTCTTTACGATCTTGCGCCAACTTAATGGTAACCACAATGTTCTTTAACGCTCCACACCTCAATTTCCCTCTATCTTTCCCCCCATCATGAGTTGCAGAAGGCCATGTTTATCACAACGGAATATGTGGCCCAAGTATGCAGTTTTGCATCTTTTGACAGCGGTCAGCAACTCTCTCACTATTTTACCATCATATTCAAAACTCTATCGTTGGAGACTATGGACCCATGAGATATGCATCAATCTTCTGTGCAGCTACATCACTTGGCAAACATACTTATTTATAACGCGTCAATTAAAATAAATACACATATCGTAGGTATAAAAGATAATATGTACTAATATTAAATTAGAAACCTATTTGCTCTACAACTGCTACCATATTTTAATATAAGATGCCCCCCCGAAGGCACATTGCTTTACCCAGACAATATATGATCACCAAAAGAGTGTTCTTTAGCTCCAAGTTAACATACATTAACCTTTTGTATTGATAAGCGTATTTCTCGTTCCTTCCCCATACGGTGACACCAAAGATAAGCGTTTTTATAGGCTTTTTTGTCCCCGTTTTTATTCCAAGTCAGACAAGATTTAAGGTAATTATACACCCTAAGAGTCAACATGTGGTCCTGTGTTCTGCCATTCACATAATTAACCCTATTTTTACCACGATCTTTTTTGTCGTCGTTCAACATACACAGCACGATGTTCAATCTGATATTCCGACTTTTGTTGATCAATTAAAAGTTGACTGAAATTAGTTTCAACTTATGTACATTATTCAACTCAATTTAAAATCATCAATAAAAATAAAGTTTAGAAGAAACCCGTAAAAAATACGTTTATCAAAATTGGCACGGTCAAGCAAATGAAAATATAAGTGATAGTAAATTTTCCAGAGCAAAAAGACTGTTTTATAATAAATTGAATTATATGAAATGAAAAAATGAAATTAAATATGAATTGAAATATGAAATGAAATACGAAATTAAGTATGAAATGATATATGAAATGTAATATGAAATGAAATATGATATGAAAAGAAATATGAAATGAAATATGAAATGAAATATGAAATGAAATATGAAATGAAATATGAAATGAAATATGAAATGAAATATGAAATGAAATATGATATGAAAAGAAATATGAAATGAAATATGAAATGAAATGTGAAAAGAAATGAGATATGAAATAAAATATGAAATGAAACATGAAATTAAATATGAAATGAAATATGAAATTATATATGAAATGAAATATGAAATTAAATATGAAATTAAATATGAAATTAAATAAGAAATGAACTATTGCCAAAGCATAAGTCGTCCTAGTAGACTTGACATTTATTAACTAGTTGCATGTAACACATGAGATCCAACTGTCGATAGCGATAGTATGTATAGTTGAAGAATATGTACCAAACTATAAACCCATAGATACAAATTATTAAATATTTTCAGATATTTTGTTTTTTATACAACATATGTAGGTATGTATGTCAAGATAGGATAGGAAGATCCTTTTTCCTACCCAGAATATGAAAATAGCATGATAGTATGTATGTTTGGAGATGAAGTATCAAACTATTAAGTCTTCTTACATATTGTGTATAGGCGACTGCCATACAAAATGTATGAAGCGATGTCGTCACTAAATTCAATTTTTAAAAAAATTGTTAAAAAAAAATTGAGATCTTCTACTACAATGTTAATATTTTTTATAGAAAATTAAATTATCTAGTTGGGGTGTTTCGGCTTTTTTCGATAATTGTAAAAGTTTTGGAAATATAGGCAGTTAAACTCATAAATTTATCATAAAAAAAATATTTTTCTTAATAAAAAATGTTTGAGAAGCCCTGGAATTTTTTTGAAAAAATTGATTTGAGATTTTGTATTTGTCTATGTTTGTACCAATTTTCAGCGTTCTAGCGTTTATGGTTTCTGAGATATATGGAAAAATAAAATAAAAATTCAAAAGTTGATAACCCCTGACTGAAACAAAAATTCAAAATTCCGAGTATAAAAGTTTTGTAGGCCTGTAACTGTTTATATATTCTGAAATTTTAGGCTCTGTAAATTGAGCGGATCAAAAGTTATAAGGGGGGGGGGGACACACACACAGACACACACACAGACACACACACAGACACACACACACACACACACACAGACACACGAAATGTTCTACTCCGAATTCTGAGTAAATCCGTGTATGGAACATATATGCTGCGAAGCCTCTAAGTTGGAGTTTTTTGACTTCAAAATTGGAAAAGCCGTGAAAAAAGTAGACCTCTCCATACAATTCTCGCGTATTCTGGCTTGATACATTGTCGATATATTAAGAGAACAAAGTTCTCCTGAACAAATCGACAGTTGGAAAAACCATGCCAATATTACATATCTAGGCTAGAAACATTGTTTTTGAAAAATCAACAGTTATCTAACAATGAACTCGGGACCACTGTTTTGTCTGGTGAAGTCGTTTTCAACAAATAAAGTAAAACGAAATATCAACAAGAATACACATTAATGGCACAAAGTATTATTAATTGAAAACAATTTAATAAGCTACATAAGTTGATCAACTTAAATCGATCGGTGTTATTTAACAGTTGGGGAGTCACAGGTTTCAAAGAACATTAGATAGGCCACTAAACGGAAGCAAAACATTGAAAATCTTGACGTTTGGGTCTGCAAAAACTACCAAACCTGTCGACATGTATCATTATTCACTTGTTCAAGTGGAATTCACATAATAATAATGACTGCGAGGCCTTCACTTTGTTTTTTTTTCGTACACCAAAAAACACGTAGGTACATTTATTTAGGAGCCGTTGGTTGATTTAGTGCTTTAAATATCTCCGGGGTGGTGTTTTTGACCAGAAAATTATTCATAGTTTTTGTGTGCTCACACATTTACCAGTGTTCGTTGTTTTTTCACGAGTAAGCGACCTATGCAAACAAACAAGGGTGATATGTTCATTTTGTAAGGTCGAAAAGACACTTGTTCGAATGTATGTATGCATGTATAACAACCACATCGTTTACGAATCATTCAGACGAAATATATTACATACCTCCAAAGATTAATTGTATTCTTTCCAATGTTTGAAACTGTCACTACTTGATAGAATTTCATAATAATTTAATTATTATACCACAGGCATATACTAATATCACTTGTATCTAAATATATAAAGACCTCAACAGTTACAAATTAATTTCAATTCCTGCGACCAAGTTTTTCAATTTACCTACTCCCATTGGAGGTGAAAAAATCGAATAAAATAATGCATTTCAGAATAGTAAACATACTCGTATATGAAATCATAAACATAAATATATGAAATCATAAACATATAGGAATCATAAACATAAATATATGAAATCATAAACTTAAATATATTAAATCATAAACATGTATAAAATCATAAACATATACTTATGATAGGTATCATAAACATTAATAAAATCATAAACATATATGAAATCATAAACATGTATAAAATCATAAACATATATGAAATCATAAACATAAATATATGAAATCATAAACATGTATAAAATCATAAACATGTATGAAATCAAAAACATATATGATATCATAAACATTTATAAAATCATAAACATATATGAAATCATAAACATGTGTGAGGCACCGGCTTAGAATAGTGCTTCCACTCTTTCTATTATTGTTTTCGAGTGTCCCGTAAGAGCCGGGTAATCGAAAATACAACAGGCAACAATAACATCTGACATAGTTAAGCAATGAGGTTCACCACCCATTCTGAAAATGTTGACTTTTTAGGTGAGACGAGACTGGTGTGTGGGTATAAACAGATGTGTTGTGCTCCCTTTTATAAGGCAATGCACACCCGCACACCTTTCGCTGGTTACCCAACATTGTGGGATATGCCGTGATGGTATGGATGGAAATCATAAACATAATGCATAAAATCATAAACATATATGATATCATAAGCATATATGAAATCATTCTCGGCTTTCGTGGCTCAGTTGGTTAGGTATATGAATACCGATCCAAGGGTTCCGGGTTCGATTCCCGGTGGAGACACAGTTTTTAATTATGTTTTCAGTCTGGATCTGTGAGATGATTAATATCGTATGTCTCCTGAATGTGGCAACCGAATTTTCAAATGTCACGTGATCTCCTAACCGACTGTGCAATGAAAAATGATTAGTATTTAGAATTAAGTATTTAGGTCGGATTACGAAACCACTCAGAAGGTTCCTAGCGATTAACCTTACTTTTTGACAGTTCGCAAATATTAGTTTACGCCAACGCGCATGCGCTAAGTATTTAGATATGTCTCTACAATGCAATTCTCATACAAAAACTTCGTAGCATCTTCCAGTTAGGAAGTCACGTGATCCACTAACCGACTGTGCAATGAAAAAATGGTTAGTATTTAGAATTAAGTATATAGGTCGGACTCTGCATTCGGACCAAAGAGTTTGGATATATTAGCAAGAGAGAAGAAGAAAGGTTTTATCATAAATAAAATCTTCGTCGCGTTGACTGATTTCAGATAAGAAAAATTATGTAATATTATTATTAATGTATTATACCAACATACGCAAAAGAAGACTTAATATAATAAAGAATAACTTAATTAATCGTGTCATAGCCTTGTATGAAAGCTCCGTTGTAGAAAATGAAAGGAATTTTTACGTAAATACACGTTGAAATTAGTTCATTTAATAAATAAAGACATAATTGACTGAAGTGTCAGTATATAAAATCAATCAGTTGGTTAGGTTTTCGGCTACTGATCCAAAGGTCTCGGGATCGATTCTCGATGGAGACACAGTTTTTAATAGTGTTTTCAGTATGGATCTGTGAGACGATAAAATTGTTAGTTTCCAGAATGTGGCAACCTGTTATCGGGTGCGTGTTAAATTAATATTTGACATAGTACCTGTTAGTTGCCCGAGAAGCAATATAAGATAAGATAAACATAATATATAAAATTATAAATATATTATATGATATCAAAAACATATATGAAATCACAAACATATATGGAATCATATTATACATGTATGAAATCATAAACATGTATGAAATCATAAACATTTATGAAATCATAAACATATATGAAATCATAAACATATTATACATATAAAATTATAAACTAATTCAGCAGGGCTAATCGTGAAGTTGATTTAAGTAAGATTAAGATCAGCTTCAGACCTAAGCGATCTTTGAAGTTAAATTAATTGAATAATAATATTTCTTTACGTTTGCATCTTTGCAAGTATTTATCTGTATTATTATTAATTAACATTATATTTTGTGTGTGCAAAAATAGAGAAGTATGGCGCTCGGTTCTCTCTGCTTACCCCGTAAGGGACATGGCGTGATGGTATGTATGTATGTATGTATGTATGTATGTATAACATTATATTTTATCTATAGGTGTATGATCTTATTTCACAATAAAAAATATAAAAACAGAAATGCGACTCCCCTCCAATTCACCAGTGAACATTCATATAAAGTCATTTTAATATTATAACGCATGAATTTACATGAATAATTTAAATCATTCATTTAAAAAAAACTTAAATTCAATTCTAATGGTAATCTTTTTTTGATGATGTGTTTTATACGAGGCACATCGTCGGGGTAATTATCACCAAAATTTAAACCACAGATTAAATACAAAAATTCATGTAACTACTGACATCAACGCAGCCACTTCCATCTCGCCCTGAGTAAGAAAGTCCGTCTATGGCAGCAAGAAGCCCCCGATAACTTCGTCCGCCCTAAGGAGAGTCTTCCCCCGGGCCACAACGTGGAGTGGTGTACGTGGAAGTCACTAAACAGACTGAGAACGGTTGTTAGGAGAACGTTAGAATGATAAACTGTCTACATGGGGCTTCCTGCAACAGGGAATACAAACGACATGTGACTGTGGAGAGCAGCAGACCACCGCACATATGTATATGTGCAGCTGCCCCTCTAGTAGAGTCAACTGCACCATGGACGATCTTATGGTGGGCAATGTTTGTGCTATTGACGTTGCTAGACACTGGCAGAAGATTATTTAAATGCGTTGCTGACACGATAGAAGAACTTATGTGTGTGTGTGTGTGTGTGTGGCTCATTTAAAGCTATTCACATTATTTTCACGCTGTATTCCTTTTAAATGATCTATAGTCTATGATCCAGTCGACCTGAGTGTGACGCCTTCCAGATAGCTCTTTTCTTTGGCACAGCTCTTGAAGTGCCATTGTGGTGCCAGGTTTTTCACAGCATTTAATATCGTCAAAGAAATTGTATAGTCAATTCACTCTAGACATTTAAACCAATGTAACTTGATACCTTTCATGTGAATTACGTAACATTATGGAGTTCTATCAATAAATATAGGTCAATAAACAAAATTTTGTTTGAAAATATATATTTCAGTAAATTGTAAATTCTCTCAAAATTATTTGTATTAACAAACTTTTTAACATCTCAATAGAGATGTAGTTGGGATATTATAGAAGAACCAGGTACACGAGGCATCGGCTGATTTACGTGATCACTTTATGCGTTTGCGCAACTTTCACCAATCATGCCTTCTTATTGAGTTCCCATATCAATGTTATTTTTGAAAGTTCTATATATTTGAATAATAGAACCTGAAAATAAGACATTATTATTATTGGTATCTATGAAGTAACGAAGAAACCTTTGTTGTAACGCCATCTATTGATAAATTTGTTTATTTGTAAACAATGAAAGCAACAGTCTTTATAAATGAGGTGACGGTGTCTCGCACAGATGTCACCCCTGAACTGTGCCAGAAATATTATTTCATTTTTGGCTTGTTTACCTACTTGTACCAATGTGTATGTAAATGGAATATCGAATATTTTTTCTAAATCTCAACATATTCAATCAAAGGTTTACCTTTGTGTAAATATGGTTATAGCAATAGCGATCGGTGTTGCAATATAGATAAAAAACAAAAACCTTTCCCCAGTAGATATGTATAATGTATCTGGTGTAAAGCCTTTAAGGGAATGGAATTTACGAATCAATCGCTCAAAGAAAGAATCATGAGGTAGGTTCAGATAAAATGGGGTATTGAAGATCGATGTTACTTTTAGAAAGCTGCTTCATCAATAAAAAACCGTTTGATGTAATATAATAAAGTACTCTCTGCAAAAAGATAATACATTTTCTTAGAAAGATTGAAAATATATAAATTGTTGCTATGTCAATGTCATTAAGACATCCCTTTATGATGAGAAACAAATGTGAAAAAAGGAAAATAAACAAACTAATATATAGCTAATTTATATGGTTTACGAGTGAATTTAATCGGAGATACCATGAATTATCAATAGGGAAATATTTATTTGTATTGTAGTGTATTGATTCTTGGTCTTGGTGATATTTTTATGTGAGAATAGTACTTTGAATAGTAATGGCTTTGAATAGTACTTCCACTCTTTTCAATCATCAACGTTTTCAGGGGGGCAAGTCTGGTCCAACCGGCGAAATCAAAACCCTCACAATTAACCATAAGGTGGGTCGATGGCAGAGCGGTTATCGCGCTGGGCTAGTAATCCAGTGGTCGCGAGTTCGAATCCTGCCTCGACCGATTTCGTTCACCTATAGCACAAGCATTTATTTGCTTATTTTAGGGAACGTAGGAAGATGTATATGTACTTGTTTAACTAGGACATATTCATTGCAAAAAAAAAAATAATAATATTATCATGGATATAATTATCTCATGGAGTTCTTTAACATCTTAAGATATTATAGAGCTTCATAAGATAATTATATCTATGATATGGGAAAACATGGGTGGTTTTGATTCCGTCGGTTGACAAGACTTGCCACCCTGGTGTCCCGTAAATCGCAAAGTCGGTGAAAAATAAAAAATAGCAAAGAAAATACTCAGTAAAATAATGATAAAATATAAAAAAAACAAAAATCAAACTATTAAATGCCAGTTAATACTTATATAATTACATATTATATTAAATAGGGTTCTGTGCATAGTGTGCATCTCCCTCTTACAAAAGACAACACCAACATAAAAAACATAATATATACTAATGTGCATAATGTTTGGTAACAGGAACATGTACATACGTATTTTTAATCATATTCTCTTCAAAAATCACATAAATTATCACTGTACTATGACAATCGGTAGAAATAAAAAAAGACTGTCGTTACAACGCTACAAAAATACTGTCTTAAAAAGAATTGAATAAACACCCAAAGACTAGTTCGCTCTGCTTGTCTGTAAAATATTCTCACAGAGACCGTTAAGAAGGAGACGAAACCAAGGACAACCTTGGAGTACCTACTGTTGTAGTATTCAGCAAAGGAAGGTTGTGTAGATTTTGGCGACAAATCATGACCTGAATGGTGTGCAGGGAGCAAAGGGCCCAATAAATTCACCACAAAAGTCTCGCTACATTTAACAATTAACTTACTGCCGCTTTACTTCTAAGCTCCGCTTCGGATTGCGCTGGAATCGTATCAATGTTGAGTTGAATTACATTTAAAATGCGACATTAATTTAAATTTTAAATCGTCTTGAGATTATACAGTTTGTCCTTGAAAAAATAAGAGCCTAGATAAATTTATCTTCACACTTTGCTGCTAATTCTTTGTAACACATTTTAACTAATATAATTAAATAAAATAAAATATCTTAGTTTCTAACCACGTTGAGTATTTTTATGTCAACTAGTTTCGGAGACATAGGCCCAGTATTTCAGTCGGCCCATAGGAGTTTAACTCAAGTTTAACAAAAATATTGCGTATTTCAGTACCTAATCTTCCCTTAAATACGTCACAAAACGACAAATATTTAACTCAACGTTTCTGGCGGATCGCGTGTCTTAATCTTGAGTTAAGTATTGTTTCTAGTCTTTTTCGCCAGGTGGCGTACTAATCGCCGCACGCTTTAATACTACAAATAACTATGCATAATAATTATAATCATGATTTATTTTTGTTGTTAAAATAAAAGACTTGATATAGAAGTGGTTCATGTATTTAATATTTATTTTCTTTTTTACATAATTATAATGTATTGCATGACAAAAAACGAAATAAACTGTCAGCCATAATGAAACGTCAGGCACGCAACTTTATTTTTGCGATGTTTTTTCATCCCACTTTTTAAATTGATCCATCCTGTTTCTATATATATAATGTGTAGTCTTAAATTTTCTACATAAGACACTATTTTACCATTATCACTTAGTTCCATATCCATCTGTAAAATGTACATACATTTTGCATTGTAGTACTACGTACGTAGTACATATTCAATGACATTTTTTCACTACAATGTTTGATTTTAATTTAAAAAAACATCAATCGGTATAAAAAATTGAAAAAGTAATATGGTGTGTAATGAAACAAATAAAATAATGTGTTGTTATAATAATAAAATAATATTTAGTCACAGCTTCGCGTCACGTATCATTTAAGGTTATTACAATTTTGACAGATGCGTTATAGACAATAACCATAGAAAAACGTAAAATATATCTATAGTTGAAGATTACGTAACTGACGTTTCATTTTGCACTGAAATGAAATTTAATCTTCCCTAAACTTTTAACTTGGATTACCAAATCCAACCATTTAAGGGCCAACTGAAATCTCGGGCCATAAACGCTATGTAACCGTAAACCGTAAGTATAAGTTTGTCCAGACGAAGGAGCGTTTACGTCTCCGAAACTAGTTGACATAAAAAATACTCAATGTGGTTAGAAACTTAGATATTTTATTTTATTTAATAATATTATATAAATTTAGTTTGTCAACAGACGGTTCTTGGTGAAAATCCATCATTATATTTAAATATAATGAAATGAAATCACAGGCATTTTTCCTTATGAAATCACAGGTTTAAGTGAGGATTTTTATGTACTTGTTTCCAAGACATATTTATTCTTTTTTTTTTTAAATGGTGTGATGAAAACAAAATAAAAAATCACAGATATTTCATTTAGATTTAAAACTAGTGGAGGGGATTTGATTTACCTAAATTAATTTTGATATAATTTGTCATTTTTTATGATTGTGTAGTAATTATGTTATTTGTTATTATCTTCGAAATATTCTATATATATTTGATACCAAGTGTTAATGTAGATATGATAGTGAAAGTCAATAATAAATTATATACAGCTTTTATTCACAATAATTAAATAAACAATATTACACAAGATGAGTTAACTGTCGCGTGAGAGTTTTCAAAAGACACTGCCCATCTTCGTTGGTTTTCCAGTATTTATAGACTCTCGTTTTCTAGAACATTTTGTTTTCTTAGTAATCGTTCCATGTTTCAAATTATAAATATTCCGCCACAATTGTTCTATTTCACCATCAAAACAAAAATTGTCAAAAAACTACGTTTAAGTTTTAATAAAACAACATTTTTTTTACTTCTCAAATTTTTTTTTTTATTTTTTTATTTTATTTTTTTTATTAATTTTTTTTTTTTTTTATTTTTTTTACCATTTATTTGTTGCCATTAATGTTACATCAAACAAAAAAAAAAGAATATATAATAGTATTTCCGATATTTCTCTAGTGAATGTTCGACCCCATTTTTTAAAATAATTTCCCAAAAAAAATGTGAAAAATACCATTTTTACAGCATTTTTTAAAATTCCATTAGTTATGTCGTAGAGAAATAAATCTTTTATGTGCTTAAAGAGTGCATAAAATCAATGTGAATGACTGGCAATGTGTTGTTAAAATCAACAAATTTTAAGATTACTATTAAGATCACGTATAAACCCCTTTTTACGCACGCGATAGTCACCCTTACTCACACCTGTTTTCATATTATATTATGTGGTTTTAATGTGGCCCTCTTAATAGACACTTTTTTTGTACATAAATCAACTTTCCAAAAGAAATATTAATATGATTCAAATTGAGAAAATGATTCCATTAGGTATTGAAGGTATTATTTTCACATTTAAACCCGAAGCTCTATAATTTAAACCCGGTTATAGCTAAATTAAACCACTTAAATAAGTATATAATATATTGAAGATGCTGGGTTTCCCGCGGCCCTTTCTGCATTTACACTGTGAAAATACTAAGAGACGTAACATGAGAAAGTTACATTATCTTGTAAATTTAAATAATATTATATCCTTCGTGGCTGAAAATAATTATTTTAATCTTCCTGGGGGGAGGAATTGAAATCATTTTAACAAGAAGGTAATTTAATATTGTCAAACTTAACACAACGGTAATTCTAATACAATCATTTACGTCATGAAATTTAAATGGCAAATTATTTTGATTATCGACGATTATTTATTTAGTGAAACTCCATTATGCATCGTGCATGCTTTGACCGATGATATAGCCCCGTTCGGACATGTTCTTCCTGGATGATTTTGTCCGAACTGGGTAACTGGACCTCATCATGTCTAGACCCTTGGATTTCTGTGAATATAAGGTTTCCAAAAAGATTGTTCAAATTTAGTTTGATTGGTATAGCCATTTCTTCCTTACAGAACACAGTGTTTGATAATTTCCTATTTTGAGATTTTATTTCCTATTTTATTTTCATTTAAACCTAAAAAACATACAGTCATACAAACAAATATTACAACAAATTCAATTTTACAATATAGCATAGACCAATTTTGTTTGCGGATATTACATTATCTTTCCAAGCAGCACAATTGCTGTTAAAAATTAGTAGGTACTCAAATTTCAGAAAAAAAAGAGTTAAAGTAAGGTTGTAGCATTCCCAGTCAAAAATAACAAAGCAGAAATCAGCTAAGGCTGGGTTGTTTCAACAAAAATATCAGTAATAGTATACATAGTTAAAATATGTACTTTAATTTTATTAAATTGTTCAAAACTGTGTCGTTTGACAGCATCAGATTTCAATGAAACAACCAAAAGTATTGAATAATTTTATGAAATCAAAGTATTTTAACTATACTTTTACATTAATCTTTGTTCGAGAAACACAGCCTAAGGGTCTCAGAGATGGCATTTTTATATTTTATTTCAGTACGTCTAAAAATATCAACATTCTTAAAAAAATAACATTATAAATGTTACATGCCCTTTGGATGAATGAATTTTGGACATAGTTCTGCAGAGAGGCAATCTAAAAGTAAGATTTGTTCCTGGGCAAACCGAAACCAACTGCCTCCGGCCACTCGTCTTACGTCATCGAACCAACCTTGCCTGTCTTTCAACACTTCTGCTACCCGAAGAATGACTTCCAAAAAATATTGCGTACGTAATAACTTATTTTTTGCCAAATTATTGTTTCATTTACCAAAAAGGTTTTATTAATTTGCAATTGAGTTATTTCAAATCTCTTTAGAAGTTAAATGAAATAATATCTTCATACGTAGCTATGACTTTGTGGCACATTTTAAAAGATTTCTAATAAAAAACTTTTAGTACAAATTAATTTTGTTTTAACCACTTTGAGTAACTTATAGTCTAACTATTTTTCAGAGCTGACCGCTCCCTCTTCAGGACAGACTTGTACAAGTCTGTCCTGAAGAGGGAGCGGTCAGCTCTGAAAACTAGTTAGACTATAAGTTACTGAAAGTGGTTAAAACAAAATTAATTTGTACTAAAAGTTTTTTATTAAATGAAATAAATTTACCATACTAAAATTTATGTAACTGCGTACACGTGGTATACACTATTTATGGCCTCGTGTAGCTTTGGTAGGTTGGAATAAATTGCTCTATGACAATAAACCCGGCATTGTACATAAATATTTCATTACTGTCCATGATCAAAAATAAATAAAATAGTGAGGTGATATCCCAAACCAGTGGCGGCTGGTGACCTAAAATCTTAGAGGGGCTCAAAATTATAATTCTTCAGAATCAGAAAGCAGATATTTGAACAATATTATTTTCGTAAATTGAAATTATCAAGGTTTTCCATAATTATTTTGTTTATCGGAAATTAAAACGTGAACATTTATGCTGTATTTGGTTGGGTTTTTAATAACTTTTATAAAAAAATGCACCAATAAATTATAAAATAATTTGTGACAGGTAATAAATTTTGATCATACAAAATTGAAAAATAACTTCTGGCAGTAGCCACAAGACTGCTTCGATTTCGTTTTTTTTTTGCAATATTATGATATCAATTAATTAAATAGATAATAATAATAGGTACTAATATATTTCGGATGATTTTTTATAGTTTAAAATATGAATTATTAATATATCAATCAATGTTAGCCTTAAGGAATTACAACTGCTAACCTAGAGTTCGAACATCGCAATGAACAACAAAATATGAATAAATGAAAATATAGTGTAATCCTTCGCGGGCACTACCCCGTTTTGCTCGAAATCGGCATACATACATACATTCAGCGCGTACGAGGAATGAAATATTTCATAAAATGTTGCTTTACAAAGCAGGTGCATTTACATATTTTCGCTAGATTACAGGCGTAAGACGGCAAACATTAATTAGAAAAATAATGTGTTCCCAAGACTCAATTACATACATTTTTTGGAATCATTTGAACGAAGTGTTTGGGAGGGAGAGCTCCTTGGAAGAGCCGCCACAGTCCCAAATACATTCAATATAAATCTGACACATCATTAAAAGTATTTGCAGTAAAAGTATTTGCTTTTCGAAATTTAAAGCTCTTTGTTAACAACTTGTACTTTTTGATATTTATGTTGAGTACCTACTGTTTCAATTTCTGCTTCTTCCTCTTTTTCTTTAGCCTTCCTCCCTCCACTGCTGGATGTAGGCCTCTTCCATTCGTCTCTGTCTCTCCCCCTTCGCATCCAGGTCCTTCCAGCTTGTTGAACTATGTCAACATTTACTGTTTCAATTTGGATTCCGAAAAATATTCAAATACGTTTCATAGATTGCCACCAAATTTTGATGGCACAATCAAGTTTTTCTTGCGTCATAACTTAATCAACCAAATGTCGTTATCACTTGAAACGAGGACTTTTCACAAGTCATAATCTTGAATTAATGAAAATTGAATTAATGTAGGTGTTCAAATGAGGAAGTATCATTTCAAATTTATTTGCTCTTCACATCTGATAATATTTTTCAATTGATTTCGATTGAATGAATATTCATGGAGCGCCATCAAACCAGAAACGCTCTCTACGCCAAAAATTCAATTATTTGATAAAAATCATTTCAAGTGGTGATTCGACTAGGAGTAGGGCTGTGCAACAAGGGAATTCTGATCCGACAGTAACTTGTTAGTAATATAATATATGTCTCGAGCGTGAGAAAACTTAAATAGGACAAACTTACATATTCTGATCATATTTTCTTCATTTTAAAATTCATCTTGACATTTTAAAGGCGCGGTGTGAATAAACATATTTTTTCTGGGCTTGATTCAAAAGGATGTGAAAAAATGCATAGTATATTTGTACGTATCAAGTGACAATCCCATTATTTAATGGTTGAAAAAGTTACCGAAATTTTCCATTGCAAATATTTTTATAGTGACAATTATTCGACAGTTGCTCATCAAAAGTATGTAAATATTTTTTTTCTCTGATAGAGTATTAAATTCTGCATTCGAATCATCTTTGAATAAAATATAATGTGTGAATTTTGTTTTTTAGACAACGTGTTTTGTTGTATATTTTTATTTATAAACTGATTTAAACTTATGTTTTTTTATCAAATAAAAGTCTTCGATTATATATAAAAGTATTCTTGTTCAATACGCAATATTGAAATTAGTACCTATAGGTATCAACAAATGAAAATAAAAACATTTAGTCATCGTTTGCTTCGTAAAATATTAAAAACCTTGCTAAAAATTCCATAGAATTTTAAACAATTCAAAATTTCAAACATTTGATCTGGAATTCGATCAAATTTTTGAATTTTCGTTTAGAACTTACCTAGAACGTACATAGGATTTTCAATAGAGTATATAAGGCCGCCGAATTTCGCACATTATCTCAGCGTGAAGTTATCGTGAATAATAACCGCCAATTAAGTAATTTGTTTGAAATCAATACAACAAACATGAATAACTGAAATGATTTATATTTTTTGTAAAGAAAATCTGATTATAATTTAAATAAATTGCATATTGAATACAAATTTCATATACTTAATTCTGATCAACACAACATGAACACAGAAATCCCTAAAAGCTACAAGATGCCAATTTATACCACTTAGTTAAATTAACTTCAATAGAATTGAATCCACTTAGGAGATATGGTTTAGAAAATTGAATACCTCACCTACTTTTCACTTAGGTAGCAACCCAACATGTACTCGAAATCTATTATATATATCTGCTCTGGATCTTTACCTTTTTTATAACCATTTTTTTTGCGTATGGATACAATCATGTAAGTATATCGATTTTTTTTAATTGCATGTACGCAAACATTGGATTATTTTCCCTGTCGGCTGCCAAATGATATTTTTAATGTCAAACTTTTTCACACTCAATAGAGACGAAGTTGGGATATTATAGAAGAACCAGGAGCTCAAGGCACCGACAGCAGGGCTACTAATGAAGTCAGCTTCAGACTATAGCAATCTTTGAGGTTAAAGTTATTGAATAATAATATTAATTTATACAACAATTAATTACAATTTCATATTAAACGTTGATATTAACATTTTTTCGTGATTTAATGTAGAGAAAGAACATGTCATGAGTAGACCCCCCGGGCTATAATATCCCAACTTCGTCTCTATTGAGATGTTAAAAGGTTTGTCAGTAAAAATACAATCATGTATATATGTAATGAAATAGGTAGGTACAATATTTTTCTTGTTTCCAAAGTTATAGTTTATATTGATCACAGCTTAAGATGGACAAATCAAATAAACACAGTTGCAGGAAAACAAAGATTTATTTATATTTTTTTCAATATTCGCTACATAATATTAAAAAAACTTAAGAATAATGTTACTCATGGCATGATTGGTTGGGGTGGCACTGCTAAGATTAATATGGACCCTCTTTTCAAGACAAAAAAAGTTTTAATTAAAGTCGTAATAAAAAAAACATTCACAGTTAAATTTTTTAATGATTTTTCAGTTTTCAACATAATTCAATTACACATAAAAAATATCTGTATGCATTTTCATAAAAACCTAATTAATCATATTGCATCGCAACATAAAAACAAGACGAAACACGGGCATCTTCTCATGACTCCAAAGACAAACACGGCATACGGACAGCGACATTTTTATTTATTAGCTCCAAAAAAATCAATACGATTAAAATTGTTAAAGCTCAGATTAACGTCAAATTAACATCAAATTATGATCGAATACTGATATATACATTTTGAAGATGAAGACAAGATAATAACGTTTTAAGTTTGTGTCATCAAAAAGCCCTGCAGCACTGGAAAACGGAGTTTGGAGAATGCGATAGTACGAAGAAGTCTAAAACATTTATGATCAACCAAACATCATGCAGTTCATAAAAATGGGGAGGCTGATTAAAAAGGATTCTTCTCACGTAGCCCCATGGTAGAAGTACCGTTGGCAGACACCAAACTTCGATAGTTGGTTGGAGCGCAGCGGGATTTAAACAAGATTGGCATCAAGAATTAAAGGAGTGCATGCGCAATATAGGGAGATGACGACGAATGCTGGAGGATGCCAAGGCCCACGAAGGTCTGTAGAACAACAGAGTTTCTTGAGAGGTTCAGTTGTACAACAGAAGTTTGAAGCGTCAGAATAAATAAAACTCCACACAGTGTTGACAGATTTAAATTTATGATAATAATCAAAAATAAATATGGCTTTGTAAAACATGTATCTGGGTATAACAGATAGTTTATAAGTTATTTTTACTGTAATAAAAACTATAAACAAAGGCTACCACACAATTTAACAGCGTTTAGAATGAAACTTTTCAAATTTATTACGACGTTTCGGTACTTTAAAGAAAAAAGTAATTTAAATAAACCGTAAAGGAAAGTTTCGGATCTTACCTAAAGCATCAATAAACAAGTTTCTACAAAAATGTAAACATTTTTTATGTTTTCAAGGTTAGTTTTAAAACAGTGTTCTGTCAGAATAAATTGTAATTCAATGCCCCCAAGTCAAAGTCGTTATCGCCAAGCGCTAATTTTTTTTTGTATGGGATTTGACGTTTGTTGTTTGTTATTGTAGAAAAATTTCTACAACAAACGTCAAATCACATACAAAAAAAATAGCGCTTGGCGATAACGAACAGCGTTTTCAATTTGACTCAGGGCCATATGTAAAAATATTTTTTTGAATTAAACAGCCCATTCACGATCGTGCCATTCGGCGTCGCTCCATTTGGAGCATTGTAAAGTTTTCATCACTCTCACGCCATCGCGCCATAGAGCCATCAAAATTAGTATACGCAAGTGGTCGGCACTTTCGCATTAATAAGTTCTATTTTTTTTTTTAACTTTCAAGTAAAAATGAGTTATAATTCTGATGATGAGTTTTATACAACTGCTATATAGCGGTTTGTTTATATATAAAAAGAAAAAAACAAAGAGATAATGTTGTATTTTCGCATTCACGAGAGTGTCAAACAGCTCGGCGCGATGAGACGGCGCAATGTAACGCTGGTTTTCACACTCACGAGCATGCCGTGCCGGCAGGATGCGCCGCGCGGTTTGTCGCGGTACTATGGAGTTTCGATCGTTTGGAATTCTATTTTGGTGTGTCAGGCCAATTGGGCTGCGCGAGTTTTTACATTCACGAGCGCATTTTGGAGTGATGGCAAGCCATTTGGAAGGATGGCGCGATCGTGAATGGGGGCCTTTAGAGAAATAAATTAAATAAACAATTTTACCCCCACTATACAATACATACCTACATTGCCTCTCGTGAAGGTGTGGATCCATTTTGATCAAAGGTTTTCTGAGATAGACTTGATCTCCAACGTTGAGGATTTAAGTAGAACACACAGTGAGAGAGATCTCTTCATCATTATTAAATTCCGTAAAACTTAAAAATTTGGCCATGCTCTATGAGTAGTGATGAGCAAATGCAGACCAAGACCGGATTTGTATTGGCCTTGCTTCCCCGGTCTTGGTTTTTAGTTATGAGCAAATGCGGGCGGTCTTGGTCATGGTCTTGCACCCCCGCTCTTGTATTTACAAAATGTGGTCTTGGTCTTGCACCCCAGGTATTGCATTTACAAAATGTGGTCATGGTCTTGCATATTCGATCGAGTCTTGGTCTTGCAAGTCTTACAGGTTTTGCAACTTTTCCAAGGTTTTTTTTTTATTTCTCAATTAAATTTGACAAAAAACACCAATTTAAAGTATTCTGTCGATAGTACGACACGTAGTTAACTGCTTACTTTTGAATTGATACTTAATAATTTTATAAAATTTTACAAGACTCTTGCATAAGGTCTTACAAGATTCTTGGTCTTGCAAAGCCTGGTCTTGGTATTGCACTTTCTGGTCTTGGTCTTGCAGCGAAACATGCGGTCTTGGTCTTTCTTGGTCTTGCTAGACTTTTGCTCATCACTATTGGTTTTGGTCTTGCAATTACAAATCAGGTCATGGTCTTGCATATCTAGTCAAGCTGTCGGGATTTTATTCTACACTATTTATGAGATACAAATACAAATTACATGTACAAGATGTAACAAATAAATTTCGGTCTAGATTTCAAATAATGACCCCGTACGATTCCTATATTTAATTGAAAATCAAACCAATCAACGGAAGGTACATTTCTATCTCCAAACGCAAGTTTGATTCCGTAGCGTCGATGTTGCCAGGGTGGTTAAAATAAAATAAAAAAAAAACATAAAATTTCACCATGCGGCAGATAATAAAATATAATTCAGTGGAGATTGTTTATTTTATTGATGAAAAGTTCCGCGCAGTGAGTCCTATATAACGACTGTACTAAGGCCATTATTAACTTTAAAGGGCGCAATATCAAAGAGAAATTTCGCTGTTGTTAATATTAACATCATCATTATTACAACGAAACTCGATATAAAAGTGATATATAACTTTGGAAAATATTAAATTATATACCCAGGGTTTTCTTCTTGTTGACGTTAAATCACAGAGAATTGATATTATTTTTTTATTTGATTATTAGGTTGTTGATGGATGTAACGCCATAAAATTGGATTTACATGAATACATTTTTTGATAATAAATCATAGCGTTATCATCGGCAGCTTATTATTTATATTTATTCTCACTTTGAATGACTCAGTAAGTTAAATATCTGATTTCCGAGTCAATGATCTTAGGTTAGATTCCCGGTAGACACAGTTATTTACGGCGTTTTTGTCACAATTCGTAAGACGATTTGTTAGTATCAAAATTATTTATTTTGTTCATGCTTTCTCCTACATGGGTTACACTTTTATTTTGTTATACAAAAAATACACAATATAGTGGTGAGTGTAGTTAGCAGTGTTGGTATTGTTTTAATCACCGTCAAACTAGGCAAGGCCTGTACATAATATAGTGATGAGTGTAGTTAGCAGTGTTGGTATTGTTTTAATCACCGTCAAACTAGGCAAGGCCTGTACATAATATAGTGATGAGTGTAGTTAGCAGTGTTGGTATTGTTTTAATCACCGTCAAACTAGGCAAGGCCTGTACATAATATAGTGATGAGTGTAGTTAGCAGTGTTGGTATTGTTTTAATCACCGTCAAACTAGGCAAGGCCTGTACATAATATAGTGATGAGTGTAGTTAGCAGTGTTGGTATTGTTTTAATCACCGTCAAACTAGGCAAGGCCTGTACATAATATAGTGATGAGTGTAGTTAGCAGTGTTGGTATTGTTTTAATCACCTTCAAACTAGGCAAGGCCTGTACATAATATAGTGATGAGTGTAGTTAGCAGTGTTGGTATTGTTTTAATCACCGTCAAACTAGGCAAGGCCTGTACATAATATAGTGATGAGTGTAGTTAGCAGTGTTGGTATTGTTTTAATCACCTTCAAACTAGGCAAGGCCTGTACATAATATAGTGATGAGTGTAGTTAGCAGTGTTGGTATTGTTTTAATCACCGTCAAACTAGGCAAGGCCTGTACATAATATAGTGATGAGTGTAGTTAGCAGTGTTGGTATTGTTTTAATCACCGTCAAACTAGGCAAGGCCTGTACATAATATAGTGATGAGTGTAGTTAGCAGTGTTGGTATTGTTTTAATCACCGTCAAACTAGGCAAGGCCTGTACATAATATAGTGATGAGTGTAGTTAGCAGTGTTGGTATTGTTTTAATCACCGTCAAACTAGGCAAGGCCTGTACATAATATAGTGATGAGTGTAGTTAGCAGTGTTGGTATTGTTTTAATCACCGTCAAACTAGGCAAGGCCTGTACATAATATAGTGATGAGTGTAGTTAGCAGTGTTGGTATTGTTTTAATCACCGTCAAACTAGGCAAGGCCTGTACATAATATAGTGATGAGTGTAGTTAGCAGTGTTGGTATTGTTTTAATCACCGTCAAACTAGGCAAGGCCTGTACATAATATAGTGATGAGTGTAGTTAGCAGTGTTGGTATTGTTTTTATCACCGTCAAACTAGGCAAGGCCTGTACATAATATAGTGATGAGTGTAGTTAGCAGTGTTGGTATTGTTTTAATCACCGTCAAACTAGGCAAGGCCTGTACATAATATAGTGATGAGTGTAGTTAGCAGTGTTGGTATTGTTTTAATCACCGTCAAACTAGGCAAGGCCTGTACATAATATAGTGATGAGTGTAGTTAGCAGTGTTGGTATTGTTTTAATCACCTTCAAACTAGGCAAGGCCTGTACATAATATAGTGATGAGTGTAGTTAGCAGTGTTGGTATTGTTTTAATCACCGTCAAACTAGGCAAGGCCTGTACATAATATAGTGATGAGTGTAGTTAGCAGTGTTGGTATTGTTTTAATCACCGTCAAACTAGGCAAGGCCTGTACATAATATAGTGATGAGTGTAGTTAGCAGTGTTGGTATTGTTTTAATCACCGTCAAACTAGGCAAGGCCTGTACATAATATAGTGATGAGTGTAGTTAGCAGTGTTGGTATTGTTTTAATCACCGTCAAACTAGGCAAGGCCTGTACATAATATAGTGATGAGTGTAGTTAGCAGTGTTGGTATTGTTTTAATCACCGTCAAACTAGGCAAGGCCTGTACATAATATAGTGATGAGTGTAGTTAGCAGTGTTGGTATTGTTTTAATCACCGTCAAACTAGGCAAGGCCTGTACATAATATAGTGATGAGTGTAGTTAGCAGTGTTGGTATTGTTTTAATCACCGTCAAACTAGGCGAGGCCTGTACATAATATAGTGATGAGTGTAGTTAGCAGTGTTGGTATTGTTTTAATCACCTTCAAACTAGGCAAGGCCTGTACATAATATAGTGATGAGTGTAGTTAGCAGTGTTGGTATTGTTTTAATCACCGTCAAACTAGGCAAGGCCTGTACATAATATAGTGATGAGTGTAGTTAGCAGTGTTGGTATTGTTTTAATCACCTTCAAACTAGGCAAGGCCTGTACATAATATAGTGATGAGTGTAGTTAGCAGTGTTGGTATTGTTTTAATCACCGTCAAACTAGGCAAGGCCTGTACATAATATAGTGATGAGTGTAGTTAGCAGTGTTGGTATTGTTTTAATCACCGTCAAACTAGGCAAGGCCTGTACAAAATATAGTGATGAGTGTAGTTAGCAGTGTTGGTATTGTTTTAATCACCGTCAAACTAGGCAAGGCCTGTACATAATATAGTGATGAGTGTAGTTAGCAGTGTTGGTATTGTTTTAATCAGCGTCAAACTAGGCAAGGCCTGTATATAATATTGTGATGAGTGTAGTTAGCAGTGTTGGTATTGTTTTAATCACCGTCAAACTAGGCAAGGCCTGTACATAATATAGTGATGAGTGTAGTTAGCAGTGTTGGTATTGTTTTAATCACCTTCAAACTAGGCAAGGCCTGTACATAATATAGTGATGAGTGTAGTTAGCAGTGTTGGTATTGTTTTAATCACCTTCAAACTAGGCAAGGCCTGTACATAATATAGTGATGAGTGTAGTTAGCAGTGTTGGTATTGTTTTAATCACCGTCAAACTAGGCAAGGCCTGTACATAATATAGTGATGAGTGTAGTTAGCAGTGTTGGTATTGTTTTAATCACCGTCAAACTAGGCAAGGCCTGTACATAATATAGTGATGAGTGTAGTTAGCAGTGTTGGTATTGTTTTAATCACCGTCAAACTAGGCAAGGCCTGTACATAATATAGTGATGAGTGTAGTTAGCAGTGTTGGTATTGTTTTAATCAGCGTCAAACTAGGCAAGGCCTGTACATAATATTGTGATGAGTGTAGTTAGCAGTGTTGGTATTGTTTTAATCACCGTCAAACTAGGCAAGGCCTGTACATAATATAGTGATGAGTGTAGTTAGCAGTGTTGGTATTGTTTTAATCACCGTCAAACTAGGCAAGGCCTGTACATAATATAGTGATGAGTGTAGTTAGCAGTGTTGGTATTGTTTTAATCACCGTCAAACTAGGCAAGGCCTGTACATAATATAGTGATGAGTGTAGTTAGCAGTGTTGGTATTGTTTTAATCACCGTCAAACTAGGCAAGGCCTGTACATAATATAGTGATGAGTGTAGTTAGCAGTGTTGGTATTGTTTTAATCACCGTCAAACTAGGCAAGGCCTGTACATAATATAGTGATGAGTGTAGTTAGCAGTGTTGGTATTGTTTTAATCACCGTCAAACTAGGCAAGGCCTGTACATAATATAGTGATGAGTGTAGTTAGCAGTGTTGGTATTGTTTTAATCACCGTCAAACTAGGCGAGGCCTGTACATAATATAGTGATGAGTGTAGTTAGCAGTGTTGGTATTGTTTTAATCACCTTCAAACTAGGCAAGGCCTGTACATAATATAGTGATGAGTGTAGTTAGCAGTGTTGGTATTGTTTTAATCACCGTCAAACTAGGCAAGGCCTGTACATAATATAGTGATGAGTGTAGTTAGCAGTGTTGGTATTGTTTTAATCACCTTCAAACTAGGCAAGGCCTGTACATAATATAGTGATGAGTGTAGTTAGCAGTGTTGGTATTGTTTTAATCACCGTCAAACTAGGCAAGGCCTGTACATAATATAGTGATGAGTGTAGTTAGCAGTGTTGGTATTGTTTTAATCACCGTCAAACTAGGCAAGGCCTGTACAAAATATAGTGATGAGTGTAGTTAGCAGTGTTGGTATTGTTTTAATCACCGTCAAACTAGGCAAGGCCTGTACATAATATAGTGATGAGTGTAGTTAGCAGTGTTGGTATTGTTTTAATCAGCGTCAAACTAGGCAAGGCCTGTATATAATATTGTGATGAGTGTAGTTAGCAGTGTTGGTATTGTTTTAATCACCGTCAAACTAGGCAAGGCCTGTACATAATATAGTGATGAGTGTAGTTAGCAGTGTTGGTATTGTTTTAATCACCTTCAAACTAGGCAAGGCCTGTACATAATATAGTGATGAGTGTAGTTAGCAGTGTTGGTATTGTTTTAATCACCTTCAAACTAGGCAAGGCCTGTACATAATATAGTGATGAGTGTAGTTAGCAGTGTTGGTATTGTTTTAATCACCGTCAAACTAGGCAAGGCCTGTACATAATATAGTGATGAGTGTAGTTAGCAGTGTTGGTATTGTTTTAATCACCGTCAAACTAGGCAAGGCCTGTACATAATATAGTGATGAGTGTAGTTAGCAGTGTTGGTATTGTTTTAATCACCGTCAAACTAGGCAAGGCCTGTACATAATATAGTGATGAGTGTAGTTAGCAGTGTTGGTATTGTTTTAATCACCTTCAAACTAGGCAAGGCCTGTACATAATATAGTGATGAGTGTAGTTAGCAGTGTTGGTATTGTTTTAATCACCGTCAAACTAGGCAAGGCCTGTACATAATATAGTGATGAGTGTAGTTAGCAGTGTTGGTATTGTTTTAATCACCGTCAAACTAGGCAAGGCCTGTACATAATATAGTGATGAGTGTAGTTAGCAGTGTTGGTATTGTTTTAATCACCGTCAAACTAGGCAAGGCCTGTACATAATATAGTGATGAGTGTAGTTAGCAGTGTTGGTATTGTTTTAATCAGCGTCAAACTAGGCAAGGCCTGTACATAATATTGTGATGAGTGTAGTTAGCAGTGTTGGTATTGTTTTAATCACCGTCAAACTAGGCAAGGCCTGTACATAATATAGTGATGAGTGTAGTTAGCAGTGTTGGTATTGTTTTAATCACCTTCAAACTAGGCAAGGCCTGTACATAATATAGTGATGAGTGTAGTTAGCAGTGTTGGTATTGTTTTAATCACCTTCAAACTAGGCAAGGCCTGTACATAATATAGTGATGAGTGTAGTTAGCAGTGTTGGTATTGTTTTAATCACCGTCAAACTAGGCAAGGCCTGTACATAATATAGTGATGAGTGTAGTTAGCAGTGTTGGTATTGTTTTAATCACCGTCAAACTAGGCAAGGCCTGTACATAATATAGTGATGAGTGTAGTTAGCAGTGTTGGTATTGTTTTAATCACCTTCAAACTAGGCAAGGCCTGTACATAATATAGTGATGAGTGTAGTTAGCAGTGTTGGTATTGTTTTAATCACCGTCAAACTAGGCAAGGCCTGTACATAATATAGTGATGAGTGTAGTTAGCAGTGTTGGTATTGTTTTAATCACCGTCAAACTAGGCAAGGCCTGTACATAATATAGTGATGAGTGTAGTTAGCAGTGTTGGTATTGTTTTAATCACCTTCAAACTAGGCAAGGCCTGTGTCATAGGTCATAGCGGCATCAATTTTTATAAAATGTAGCATAAAACCGTAAATGTAATATAGATATAACGTAGATGTAATTTAATATATCTAGATATAATATAAGCATAACATAATATAAGATGTAAACATAACATTAATATAATATAAAAAATATAATATAAATACATAGATATAAATATTTAACTCCCGAAATCATACAGAAAAGTGTCTACTACGAATAAGTTTTGTAATACGAATGAGTTGTGTAATACGAATGAGTTGTGTAATACGAATGAGTTGTGTAATACGAATGAATTGTGCAATACGGCCAGTTTCAAAGTGACCACTTCTTCATCATGGCCGGTTCATGTACCGGCGTTCCGGGTTCGATTCGAGGCTGACAAGAAATTTATTTTAATTTATATCTAACACAAATCCAGCTTTTCTATGCTCGAAACCCTGGTTAATTGGAATAAATTGCCATCTGACAATAGACTCGCCACTTACACAATGTTTAAGGAAGTATTAAATTACAATAGATTTACCATCTTGTGAATTATTTCATTTTTTTTACAAATTTAAAAAATAGGCAACGTACATTTTTTTATAACAATTTAATAGATCAGTATTGTAACTTAATCAGCCTACATTTGATTTCATGTTACATCTATGTACATATACTCATTGCTGCTAACACTGCTGTTAAAACAATGAATTATTCCTGTCCAACATGGCTACTAAAAAGAATTCTGTACATAAATAATCTGTCCATGGATCCTTTCCAAATTATTGTATGTGGTGAGGTATCGGTACAGTGGCCAATATCTGAGCAGCGTAAGACCCCGTTCCCACTTGTCGCGTGTTAGGTCCGACAAAATGTCGGGTTATCTAGTGGCAATACATTTTAAATGGAGCTGTTGACACCAGTCGTTATTGTGTAAGTATGAAGAGCTCCATTTAAAATGTATTGCCATTAGATCACGCGACATTTTGTCGGACCTAACACACGACAAAGTGGGAACCGGGTCTTAGTGATTTAATTTGTCTAAAAAGAACGTTGAGGTGTGCCTTGGTTTGTTTGGTATGTAAAGATCTGTAGTTTTTCTCAACAAATATAATATTACCATACCATCACGCCATTTCCCTATTTGGGGTAGGCAGCGAGAACCAAACGCCAGACTCCTCTCTCTTGACATACATTCCTTGCTTCATTCACGTCCATACATCGTCTCATACACGCTCTTCTATTATTCTTACTTCTAACATCTCCATCTTTCAAAATCCCATTTATGTGATCGTGCCAACTCTTTCTTGGCCGACCTCTACTTTTCATTCCTCTTTTATCAGCCTTGTATACTTTTTTTTGTCAGACGGTCATCACTCATTCTTTCCATGTGGCCGAACCACCTTAGGGCATTTATTTTCATCTTACTATAATATTTGTAATATCAAACCTCACAAAAATATAATATTTGTAATATCAAACCTCAACACTGGTTCAAAGTTTTGAGTGTGGTGATAATTATATTTACAAATATGTTTGTATGATGTAGGATTAAAATAAATGTGAATATTTCTAGATAAAGATAGTAAAAAGAGAAAAAACAATTAATGTCGGCAAACATCCATTATACGGGATTTAGGGGAACCGGTGACAGAAAAAAGAGCATTTTAAAAAAAGACGGAAAATAAATTAGCCTATCATAATCCCGAAATGGCATGCCATTCACAATACCGATTTATCGCAAATCGTTTTAAGGTTAGGCAAAAATAACCCCAGTCATAAATCCTTCGGTACATTTATACCTACGTCCTATGTAAAGCAACGAGGCCATACGAGAAATACTCGTACAGCCTCGTATGGCCTCGTATAGCAATCGACTACTGCATCATGTTTTCATTCTTTGTACGTGTGTTTCTCAAACAAATCAATTTCTTGCTCCTCAGTAACCAGTGGGGATATAGTGGGGAGATATGAATTCGAAAAATTGTAAGGTTATTTTTTTTATTGCAGATTATCAACAAGTATCGTGCTGAGATTGTATTCTGAAAGTTTGTGTGTGTGTGTGTGTGTGTGTGTGTGTGTGTGTGTGTGTGTGTGTGTGTGAGTGTGTGTGTGTGTGTGTGTGTGTGTGTGTGTGTGTGTGTGTGTGTGTGTGTGTGTGTGTGTGTGTGTGTGTGTGTGTGTGTGTGAGTGTGTGTGTGTGTGTGTGTGTGTGTGTGTGTGTGTGTGTGTGTGTGTGTGTGTGTGTGTGTGTGTGTGTGTGAGTGTGTGTGTGTGTGTGTGTGTGTGTGTGTGTGTGTGTGTGTGTGTGTGTGTGTGTGTGTGTGAGTGTGTGTGTGTGTGTGTGTGTGTGTGTGTGTGTGTGTGTGTGTGTGTGTGTGTGTGTGTGTGTGTGTGTGTGTGTGTGTGTGTGTGTGTGTGTGTGTGTGTGTGTGTGTGTGTGTGTGTGTGTGTGTGTGTGTGTGTGTGTGTGTGTGTGTGAGTGTGAGTGTGTGTGTGTGTGTGTGTGTGTGTGTGTGTGTGTGTGTGTGTGTGTGTGTGTGTGTGTGTGTGTGTGTGTGTGTGTGTGTGTGTGTGTGTGTGTGTGTGTGTGTGTAAACTGCGTTCTATTTGCTATGTACGGCGTGTTTATTTACATGCCGTACATAGCACATAGAGCACAATACTTTATCGAATATAGACTAAAGTACCTACTCATTCGACAATTTTTGCAAATTTGTATATCTAGTACTCGCTTAGACCCCATTAGATTTTGAAGAATATCTGAATAGTGCTTCTCAATTTTTTTATTTGCAAATATTTCAAAATGACCCCAAGCTCAGGAAAAATATAAATTGATAATTTTATTTGCAAATTGCTAAAAAGGCACATCACTTTCACAAAATAACATTGAAGAATTATCAAGTTTTCATAATCAAATAAATACTTTGTGGTGTGAATTGGTAGTGAGGATTATAGCATTGGCCACAACTCACTCGTTTTTTATATATTTTTATCGAAAAGGCCCTTTCAATGTGAAATGATCGTCCTTTTAAGAGATCATATAACGCTAAATCTAGTGACTGAAAACATGATATATTTAAACCGCCTAATACACTTTGAAGTAACGTATTAGTAAGAGTAAATATCGCGTGCGTTTATGAGGGTAAAATAAATAATAAAAATAAAATAAATAAATTGGGATAATTTTTATAGCGCCGTTTTTGTGATAACCTCACCTAAAGAGCGCTTTGAATAATATATTCTTTATGGTCACAATCCTAGGACTGGTTTGCATCACGCATTCCATGCCCCTGAGTCAAATTGAACATGCTGTTCGTTACCGCCAAGCGCTATTTTTTACTCCTCACTAACCCAAGGGGATATATTTATTTGTTATTTATTGATCTTTCTGTACATAATATAAATAGATATAGTGGGGAGTTATGATTTCGCAATTTTTAAGACTATTGTTTTTACTGCAGATTATCAACTTACATAACTAATAATATGTACTAAGTTTATGTGATATACGGTATTATTAACGTACGCGAGATTAGGGTATGTACCTACTATTCATCAATTTGTTGTTATATGCATGTTTTAAATCTGCTTGTAATTTATGCATTATGATGAAATGTTTAAAGTACCTACGTATTTAGTTGTAGCAACTCCGTCTAGTGTAATTGTTTTGTGTGTAGTTTGTGTAACGTCGGTCGACATAGAACAAAAACTGAAACCAGAAATCGCGTGATAGGCAGATAAAATTTCGCAGTCTCCTACTTGTGCGTGATGGGCAGTAAAAATTTAATTTAGAAAGTAAGATGAATAAGAATAGTTGTAATAAGTATATTAAGAGAGTAATACAAAAGAAAGAAAATTATTATTTTATATTTGTTGTTAAAAAAAAACAACCTCGTGATTGTTCATCTTAAAAGGTCGAAAGAAAGTTTCAGACTTGAATGACAATTGTTTGAGTTGGAGCTATTTGAGGCATACTTTTTATAATCTCTACGGGGCTCTGTGTTCGAAACTTTCCCACTAGGGGAGGGTGGGTTCATTGAAACTTTTCAGGGTAAAGTTCCCAAACCCACCAAGAGAGCTAAAGGCCATGACCCCTGGGGGACACGTACACCGGACAACGTCGGACAATTAAGTCGACATTGTCGGATGAAATTGGAATATGTTGCACACCATATTAAATTGTATCTGATATTCGTGTACACTAAACACGAAACGTTTTGAGACTTTTAAACATAAATAACACATCTTTCATCATTCGTATGGACGAACTCACATTGGTCAATACTATTTGAAAAATAAATTATGTAAAATATAAATTGTATAGTTCATGTTATCAATATAAAGGTGTGGCGATGTTATAACGAAGATGGCCGAAGGACATCAGTTCCTGAACCGAATATGCAGCGCGGTTCGCCGTTCGCCCATCAGCCGACCAGACGATAACAGTAACTCTATAGAAATAATTATAAAATTTATACCGACCCAAACATCCCGAACATCTGTAAATTTTTTTTTTTTTTTTTTTTAAAAATAAAAATGAATATGTCCTTGTTAAACAAGTACATATACATCTTCCTACGTTCCCTAAAATAAGCAAATAAATGCTTGTGCTATAGGTGAACGAAATCGGTCGAGGCAGGATTCGAACTCGCGACCACTGGATTACTAACCCAGCGCGCTAGCCGCTCTGCCGTCGACCCATCTAAATATTATTTATCAAGTATAATATTGTAACTTATTTATATATATGGTTGGATAATTTATATAGCGCCGTTTTCGTGAAAACTCACCTCAAGGGCGCTTTGTAGCTATTAGTTTTTCATGTTAGTAAAAGCTTAAAATCTAGGTTATTGATCTTAAATTAAATTAAAAATAAACATAAAAACGATGTATACAATACTTAGTAAATTCTATTTAATTGAATCTAATGCCATGAAACGTTGAGAAGTGTCACGGAGCAGTTAATTACAGTGTTATTAAGTTGGTTTCATTACATTATATTCAAATTCAAATTTAGGAGGTGTTATTGTGTGAAATATTAAACAGGTGTGTCTTAAGTTGTTTTTTAAACGTGTTTATATTGTCTATTTGTCTGAGTCGGTATGGAAGTTTATTCCATGAGGATGGACCAGCAACAGCGAACGCTGTTGCTGGTCCAATTTAAATGGAAAATATATATAAATTACGTAAGTAATCTTTTATTATGAAACCCTTCATCACTCAATTAGTATTTTTATTTCTACTAATTAACTGATTATCAAATTTCAATATCTTATATAGTGATGTATGTTATTGGGAAGTAATTTGAACACTTACATTAAAATCGCAACCTTCTGATATATTATATTCCTAATTAAATAACAACCCCAATCTCATCCATACCTATAAAGGTATAAACGAAATACAAAGTTTCGCGTAATCTAATGCGAAATGACTTTGTAGCTCCATTATTAATAAATAACAACAACAAAATTACTTTGTACACACCACTTTATTTGACAACAGTCAACATGTTTCAAGAACGATGTTCTCTTCCTCAGGACAATTCGTATACTACATAGTTAACAGTAAACAAAAAAAAAATATACAATCGTGAACACAGCGAACAATAGGTATAAGCATTGGTACATGGAAAAGAATTAATTTTATTATATCGGGTGCGTCAATTTTGTTATTTATAATTTTATATAAAATCATTTGGTCGGTAATGGTTCGTCTAAATTGCAATGTCTCAAAGTTGAAAGTTGTTAAAATATCTGATTTAGAAGCAAATGCGTTATAAGAACGAAAGTTCAAGTAATTTAACGTGATTTTTAACTAGAATTTAACAACTTAACATAATTTACGGCCCTTTTTTCTATGAATAGTTCTTTGGGGGCTATGTCAATGCACCCAATAACAAGTTGCCACATTCTGGAGACTGAGTCTCTATCGGTAATCGAACCCGGGACCTTTGGATCAGCAGTCAAATATGTTTAGAAAATTTCATTGATATCGGTTGGGCGGTTTCGGAGATAAGCGCGTACAAACATTGTGACACGAGATTTTTATATACGCTAAATATTTTAAAAGATATCAATGGGAGCCAAAGTTTGATATTTTCTGAATTTTACACACCGTTACCATGGTTTTATAAAAAAGGGCAATTTATATTATGAAAGAAGAAAAAGCAAAAGACAAGTAAAGATTTTATAAATTAAACTAATAAATTGAATGATTCAGATGTCAAAAGTTCGGTTGAATGTATTTTTGTGGAATTTCTGTCCCTTTTGGGACAGAAAATGCCCACTGATTAGAAAGATGAAATTATTGTCGTTTTCCAATAAATGGAGACTTCTACAGAATTCAGAAATTCATTCTGAAGTCTTGTTCAATTTTATTGCAGAACATTTTTGAAGTCAACTTTAGAAGTTTTTTACTTTCAATATGTGAGTTTTTTTCACTTTCAATACAAATAGCGGAAAATAATTTGAGAATGTCACGTGACATGCGTAGAGCCTAATTTTGGGTAGTTTTGTTTGGTTGGTATATAACCAAGCAAAACTACCCAAATACAAATTTCAATAATTTTCAAATTGTATTTTTTTTAATTACCTAATATAATTATTTTTTGTATATTCAACTTTTTATACATACATCATATTATAAAATTTAATGCACACTGGCGAGATTATTGAAGTTAGTCAATTTCTTCCAACCTACCAGCAGGACAAGTCCCGTTCCATGGTTACCCATATCGTGGTGGTAACCAGCGTTATAAACCTATGTAGCAAGAGTATATTGTAAAGATAATAAAAAAAATTGAATATCTAAATGGAGGGATTTCATTCCGCCGTTTGACCGGACTTGCCTCCCGATTAAAAAGTAAGACAACATAATATACATACAACAGAAAAAATACATTACACTAAGAGCCTTCAGAGCGAAAAAAAGGATTAGGAAAGGAGAAGGAGAAAAATTGGGATCAGGTGTATAGGGATAAATGTTCCTTTTTTAATTTTATCTTGCATTCATACATACACATGCGCGTCGTTATTATATTAATATCATTCATCTAATTCAATTAATGGAGTCATGCATTTATACCATCACGGCATATACCACAATGTGAGTTTACCAGCGACAGGTGTGTTTAACCTTATAAAAGGAAGCGTGTGTATCCCCACACACCAATCTGCAGTCTCACCTAAAAGTCACACCGTTCAAAATTGGCGGTGAACCTCATATTTGTTGCCTGTTGTAATTAAAAGTATTAAAAATTATATGATACCTTTTTACAGATACAATATTTTTTACTATTTTTAATAAAAAAAGTACCTATATAATATACATAGGTATTTTGGGTCACTTTAACAAACGAATATTTGTTAAACAATTTATTTTGAAATTGTTTGAGCTAAAATACAATTGTTATAACCTTCTTCGCTATCTCTTTGTTCACATGTACAACCTTCAATTTTATTGATATTATTCAACACAGAAGTATAAATAATAAAGATAATATTTTTTCCATGTCAAATAAAACGGGTATCATAATGTGGGTGTATTGAGACACCGCAGCCGTCTGTTATTTCTGTGAAAAAGTTTCCGTCCCCGAAAAGGTGAAATTCCGTGATTTTATTGAGTGTGTGGGTTTGTTGTGTTGGCAGCTCCTAGCAGGCTGGTATTTTCCCGCCATTTCGAGATAAGCTGTCTTCCAAATTAGCGCCAAAACGAAGGACGTAAAATAAAAATGGCGCTATCTTCCTACAGTGAAAATCTACCTTTCAACGGAAAATACAAGTAGCTACCTACGAAGGAGGTGCATCGTTAAAGGAAATGTCGAACGGTATTTTTAAAAATAGAATTCCTTTGGAATTTCGAAACGGGAATGTTTTTTTTTTTATTTAGATAAAAGAACATATATACGTACAGTAGGTACAGTAAAGAAAATATTTTAAAAAAAAATTTTAATTAATATATTGGTGTAAGATTTTTAGTTGAAATAAAATGTATGTTTAAATTTGAAATTTTAGATTGGATTCATTATTATTTTTAGAATTAACCATACTAATTTTTCCATATGCTGCACTGAAAAACTATCATGACAACCGAACTGGCTATCTGCGTTTTAACGAAACCTTTGTTATTAGTTATAAATGTTTATCTATTTATGACTGTTCTGTTTGGCTGCGTTCACAAAACATTTAGTTGCACAAAACCGAACTTTTTGTAGTCATCATAGTTTGGTTAACTTTAACATGAAATTTTGTAACTATTAACAAAAAAAATTCAGTGTGGTTACTCATTTTGTGAATAAACTTATATTTTTTTATTTCATTTTATTTTACTCTGTAAAATATAGTAAAAAAACCGTCTTGAGAAAGAAACAGCCATTTTGAAACCAGTATTATACAAAATTCTTCATTCGTAGTTTTAACAAAGTTTTTTATAACGGTAAAAACATGAAATATTATATTTAAAAACCAGAATTCCCATAGAAAAATCATAAACAAGGAATATTTAATAATAATTATTGTATATAAAGCAAATTTATCCGCATTGTTGTATGATGGTAAATCGTTTAACTTTTTAAACAAAGTCTGATGTTCATATCCTAATAAAAGAAAATTATTCAATATTAAAAAATAAAAATATAACAAACTTTGTAAGACTTTTCTACTATTAGTTGTAAAGTATAAGTATTACAAAGTTAGTTATATTTTTATTTCTTTTAAAAATGAACTTCTTCAGAGTTGCTCACGCAAAGTTTTATGAATACAATATTGTATGAAAAATGTGTGGTGAAATTATTACTAGTTTATATGAATCGAGAAAAAATTCCGTTTGCTAAAACAAAACAAATATCTAACAAAATTGACAATTAATCAAATTAGAGACGAAAAGGAATGAACGTTCCACAAGCATAAATTCTGATAAATGACAAATATCTGATCTTAATTAAATTCAATACTAATTCAATTAATTTGGTTAAATATACTCCAACTTCGTCTATGTTCATATATAATAAACCATCCATGGTAAAAAATGTTTTTAAAAAACATTTTTTACCCTTTTCTCTTGTGTGAATGTTGCCAGGATATAAAGCACTGAGATAAAAATCGGAAAATTATAGATAATTATTTATGCTTTAACATCTTTGCAAAACATTCTCTAAAAGCTCCAGTCAAGATAGACTCTTAAACGCAGGCCATAAAGTAATGAAACTAAGAGGAAAAATATAAAAAAATACAAAATTAAAGTTCTCATGAAAAATTTCCACGGAGACGTATCAGAGCAGAAACCCGTTATGACTTGTCGACTGAAAATAATACACCAGCGATTCTCAACATAGCCGCGCGCACAACATATTTGAGAATCTCCAAAAGCAAAGATGATTGTTTCTTAAATATATTTAATGTGGATCCTGGCAATATTTTTATTTTGATTATTTCGAAAAATGAAAAATCACAAGAAGGATACCAAAATAAAAAACAATTTCATGAAAATATACACACATACCTATATTTTCAAACTCATACTACACTTCTTCATTTATAATTACCGAAACATACATACCCGCACACTTATTATATTCATTCTTTATTTAAAAAAGATTGCTTCTTCGTAAGTAATTAAAAATGTTCGAAAACATAGCACAAAGTGAACTCAAAAAATACTTTTCATTTTAATTTTTTAATTAATTTGACCTATAGATAACACAAAACTTACAATACCTATCTACGCGTATATTCATAGTCGATAGAATTATAAAAAAACAACATTTTATACTACGCCATACACACGGAAACATTATGATGAGCTATTTTATTTTTTTAATTAAAGTAAGACCATCTTCAGAATGTGTCAGAGTAGGTATGCCATCTCTGCATGATACATTTTGATACTAACTAGTATTGGACAATGGATGACCATCTTCAGAGTGTGTCACAGTAGGTATACAATCTCTGCATGATACCATATTACCATTATAAACTAATATTTTTATTACCATTATAAACTTTCCCACAAGGATTTGCAGATCGATCAATTCGTAAATTGTAAATTATTTAATAGATCAAAATATGATGCAACAAACGCACCGATCACGCTTTCAATTGGGAGTACCTAATTCACCTGTACAGATAATATTTTTTTCCATTTTCATAATTAACTTTTTCGGTGAATCTGTAATTTCTTAATTACGGCTAACCGATTTTGGAATAATGCCAGTGGCTGACATAATGAACGGTAATATTATAATGTTACGAGCATGCCAAATTCACATAATCTCGTTTCCTACAGCGGGGTTTTTTTCTGATTTTTTTCATCAAATGATTTTATAAAATTAGAATTTGAAATAGCCACGAAGTAAATGTATTTAATTTTTTTAATTATCATCCAACTGTCGATTCGTTCATGAGAATTCAATTCTCTGAATGAATCGACATTATTAAGCCAAGATGCGTGTACGAAGGAAAATTTTGTATGGCGTAGTGGACTTTTTGCATGCTAATAACACCAATTAGAGGTCTCGCAGCATATACATATGTTCCCATACATGGATTTACTCAGAATTCGGAGTAGAACATTTTATGTGAGTTTTGTGTGTGTGTGGTGTGTGTGTGTGTGTGTGTCCCCTTATAACTTTTGATCCGCTCAATTTACAGAGCCCAAATTTTTAGAATATATAAACAGTTATAGGCCTACAAAACTTTTATACTCAGAATTATGAATTTTTGTTTCAGGCAGGGGTTATAAACTTTTGAAATTTTGGTTTATTTTTCCATATATCTCAGAAACCATAAAAGCTAGAAAGCTGAAAATTAGTATAAACATAGACGAATACAAAATCTCAAATTTATTTTTTTAAAAAAATTCCAGTGTTTCTCAAACATTTTTTATTAAAAAAAATATTTTTTTTATTATAAATTTATGAGTTTAACTGCCTATATTTCCATTTTTTTTAAAAATATCGAAAAAAGCCGAAATACCTCAACTAGATAATTTAATTGTCTATAAAAATTATTAACATTGTATTAACACATCTCATTTTTTTAACAACTTTTATAAAAAATGAATTTAGTGACGACATTGTTTCATACAATTTGTATGGTTGTAGCCTACACACAATATCTAAGGAGACTTAATAGTTTGTTACTAATCTCCAAATATACATACATACCATCATTCTGTTTTCATATTCTGGGTAGGAAAAAAGGACTGACCTCCATACTATCCTATCTTGACATACATACCTAGGTACATGTGTTATATAGAAAACCAAATATCTTAAAATATTAAATAATTTGTATTTATGGGTTTATAGTTTGGTACTTATTCTTCAACTATACGTACCTACTATCGCTATCGACAGTTGGATCTCATGTGTTACATGCAACTAGTAATATTTGCTTTTTATTTTTTTTATACAATTTAATTCAACTTCACTTATCTGTCAGTACCTACTGGAAAAAATATATTATTGTAAATAGCAAAATCATGACTCTGTGTATATATTAGTATCACATATATAGGAGGAGTAGAGAGTAAAAAAACATTAGTTGAAGAAATTTTAATTTTCCCGTTCTTCCTGGAAGAAATATTTCCTTAACATCTCTCGTTGTAGACATCCTTTATTAGCAGATATACCTGCCCGTACTTTAATTAAACCCGTGTTAACTCCCTCCTTGTTCAAACAATATTTTTACTTTTATTTGAAAAATAAATGTTCAAAGATTAACACAAAGTCGCAATAAACACTAGTAAACAAACTAATGAAAATATTCCATACAATGATTTCAATAAACATAGAAATGAGGATCATTTACCGTATTTAATTTACCGTTGAAATGAGGATCTCTTTATTGTATAAAAGTGCAAAAATAATACCTACATTTTAACGTAAACTCTGAGAGATAAATGATTAAAAAAAATTTACTCTCTGTAACCAGTAAAGTCGTACACAATTGGTTTTGCCGGCAAAAGATATTGTATTTCTCAATCATTTCATTACAAAATTTAGTCTAATAAATACAGACATTTAAACAATTAAATAATTACAGACGAAGATGTATGAGACGATAAATGAATGTTGATGAGGTGATGGATAGGTGTCAAGATGGAAAATGTGGCGTTCATATTTCTCTGCCTACTCCACGAAGTAAATGGCTGGCATGCGTGTAAGTAAATTATTTAAAATAAGTATGAAGAACAAGAGTGAAGATCGCAACATATCAAAGAATGCCAAAATTTGACATTCATGACGCAATCGTAGTGCCGACCTTGACGTATGCAAGTGAAACCTGGACATGGCAGAAGACGCACGTAAGTATAATAAATGCAGGTGAAATGAGATCACAAAGACGAATTTGTAATAGAACGATGTATACAGGGTACGAAACGAGGACACAATGAAAGAATGTAAGATGAAGAAAGATGTAATTGAATAATTAAAAGATGAAAATTAACACATTGCGATGGTTTGGCCACTTGGAAAGAATTAATGAGGATCGCCTGACGAAGAAAATATACTAGACGGACAGGAATGGAAAAAGAGATCGGTTTTGCCCAAGAAAAGGATGGCACGACCACATATACGATATTCTGTACAGTGGAAATGTAAAAAGCATGAACCGACGATGCATGAATGTATTTCAAGATAGAAAAATGTGACGTTCTGTTTTTCTGCCAACCCCGTGAGGGACACGTGATGGTATGTATAAGTAAATAAACTTTATTGAAAAATACTTTTACTATTATGAAATTATTTTTTTACAATATTGATATACTTTTTTATCATTTTAATCAAATGGCCTAATACGAGACATCCCAGTGAGTAAAATTAACATATCTTTTCTTCACAATATATTATCTACATTACATTTTTCTGCTTTGATTGGCTTTACAGTGCTTGTGTATAATCTTAATTTCTCTATAAACATTTTTACAGTAAACTTTTTTAATTGCATATCTTGAAACATTAATTTTACTATCAAAAGTTTGGAAATTGTTATTTAACGAGCATTCTAATAGCTACAGAGTAATCCGAGATCAGATTAAGTAATATGCGAAAAATATTAAAGAACTAATTAAGTACGGAGTAATTACAGTTTGAAGATGCACTTAACGATAATGAAATTTGTCGAGTAAGAAGTAAGGGATGATAATATTAATTATTATTACATTGAGACACCCCGTGCATTACTATTTATTATTAAGAAGTCTCATTTATAACGTAGAGAAAAGTTATCTGAGAGATAATAAAAGAAAATTATCAAGATATATTATGAAAACTGAAGGGGAAGAACCTCCACTTTCCAACGCGACGGCAATTCATTAGTGTTATAGTTTCTTTCTTAACTTAACTGTTTATCATACTTCTAGTTATTGTCAAATATAATATGTTTAGTTGTTTGTGTATAATCCATTTATTATTATTATTTACTTATTATTTAATTTTTAAATTTTATTTATTTATTTATTTGTTCATTTATTTGTTTATTTTTTATTATTTATTTATTTATTTATTCATTTATGTATTTTTTTTTATTTATTTATTTATTTGTTTATTTATTTATTTGTTTTTTTTATTTATTTATTTATTTATTTATTTATTTATTTATTTATTTATTTATTTATTTATTTATTTATTTATTTATTTATTTATTTATTTATTTATTTAATTATTTATTTTTATATTTATTTATTTATTCATTAATTTATTTATTTATTTTATTTACTTATTTATTTATTAATTAATTAATTTATTTAATTAATTCTTTATTTAATTATTTTTTTATTTATTTGTTTGTTTGTAGGTTTGTTTATTTGTTTGTTTGTAGGTTTGTTTATTTGTTTGTTTGTAGGTTTGTTTATTTGTTTGTTTGTAGGTTTGTTTATTTGTTTGTTTGTAGGTTTGTTTATTTGTTTGTTTGTAGGTTTGTTTATTTGTTTGTTTGTAGGTTTGTTTATTTGTTTGTTTGCTTTATTATACATTTCTCTTTACAAATGATTTATTAAACATTTCTCTTTTAAATTTGTTTAGTGTGGTGTAAGTATAATAAAATAAAAACGTTTTTTAGGAATCTAAATCTCGTAATATACGATCGAATACACAATTCATTCGGTCAATTCAACACTCAAAATAGTCGTACCCATAAAATATCTTTATAATGTTAGACTTGTTAAGTTACTTTTTATTCGTACACGATTATATTGGTCTAGAGCAGGGGTGGCCAACCGGTCGATCGGATATTAGTCCAGTCGATCGTGGCAAGGCAAAAAATATAAACATACATAAATACGTAGAACAGACTGCGCAACGTAATCACCAACTGCTGCACGCATCACGTTACGTTCACGTTATCACGTTACTTTATGGATCTAGATTTCTGGGCATTGGTTTCCAACGAGAAATATCCATGTTTGAAGAAATGTGTTGAACAATTGCATTCGTGTTTTTGTTCAACATACATATTTATATGAGTCAGCATTTTCCTTCTTAAAACAAACAAAAAATAAACACCGTTCTCGCTTGACAGACGTTCATACACTGGATTCTTTAAGGTTGCCAAATTCCAACTTAAACCTGATTTTGCTAATCTAGCGGAAGATGCTCAGACGCAGTGTTCACACTAATATACATAAGTAGTTACTTAGAATAATTTTCAGTTTTATGTTTTCCCTCTTAATAAAATAAAAAATACTACTTAATTGTGTACTGAACTATGCTGTTTCATTTAAAATTTCAAGATGTATGTAATTGGTAGATCGCACAGGGCTTCCTCAGTAAATAGTAGATCTTGAATCTAATCAAGTCGGCCACCCCTGGTCTAGAGTCTTTACAACAGAACACTAGACATAACAACGTCCAAAGAGTAATTTATTGGAAAACCACAAATTTAACATTAATTGAATAAGTGAAACCAATGATCCTACCTAATACAGTCCATTTTGCATGCATCCATCGAATACTATTTTAACCAAACATCAATATATAATTAAATAAAAATACATTACTCTAGGATTAAAAATAATAGTTCAAAACAATAAAAAGATTATGATAGAAAATTGTTAGTTTGATAACGGTTAAATTTGTTTTAAGATAACTTTTTAATTCAAATAGAAATTAAAATATTTTAAAACCAGCAGTAACCAGTAGATTTTTTCACGACATTGAATCATATTGGATGATATGTGCCAACATGAATCTCAAGCAGAAATGAAAAAAATACAAACCTACAAAACTTACAGAAAAATATATGCAATTGGACGAAGCAGAGCACAATAACGATAGTATATAAAAAAAGTCCACATTTGTGGTGTAAATAGCGAAATAAAATTTAGAATTATTGAAAAAATATGCTCTATGTAATTATATGGAATGGTTACAATTAAATTTGTATTTTATCCCAGTAATATAACCATGTGTAGAAAAGTCAAATGCATATAATGTGTTAATCAAATCATAAAGACTTACATATTTATAATCAATCATTTTTATAAACACCATATTTATATTAAAAACCTCTAGTTTACCGGAAGCAAACCGACAAAATATGTCGTGACAAAAATTCATCACATTAGGACATTTTTTTTACAAACAACTTGTAAATTATTATCAGACATGATAGCTCTTATACAGCCAAATATTTTAATGCGAGTATTTTAATTTTAATACCGTGTACAATGACATATTCATGTCGTAGGTGATATAAACTTGTAAACATTACTTACTTATATCAATTCTCAATAGTCAACTTTGGATGAATATGACACGACACTAAACGAAGAAGATAAGTAAAAAGATATAATTTTACAATGTGTAAAACGCTGGTACTTTTTTAATATAGTAATGTTTTGCTCACTTTCCTTGTTATAAATAGTTATAAAATCTCTTACGTAACCTAACTTCTGACCCCCTACTTGATTAAATATTAATTTGATTTGCATTTATTTAATTGATGGTTGATAGAGAGTTATACAGTCTACCACAATTTATAAAAGAGGCAATGTTGCATTGCTTTATTAGTGGACCAGTGAAAACTCCGTGCATTATTCAATAGGATAATAATAAAGTTTCACTTTAATTCGTCGTGAAGTTTTCTTGCTTTTTTGTCGTAAGATATTTTCTCATTGGCTTTTTTACGCCGACACCCGATAAAACTTTCCTACCTGAGATGAAAATAATATTGAGAATGACATCGCGTGATTCCAAAGCACGATTTCATGACACAAAAAACTTCTATTTCGATACTTTAAGGAAATGATGTGATCCATCAAATGCGCTTTACCGAGAGCTTAATATTTCCAAGAAACAGCAAAGCTTTTAACCGACGCGGATATAAACGTACCCTAACAATAACGGAATAAATATAAACAGAACTTAACGGATAACGGAACGGAGCGCCTTCCAAAAGTAACGTATAATATAATCTTTCAAAGCATTTAGTATAAAATAAAATAAAACTTTTTATTTGTTTATGTGGTATTTTGGGAATCCCGGATTATCATTAAAGTCTCTTTCTTGGTTCAGTTCCCGGCGGTTTACAATTTTTTTGAAGCCTGTTTGTTTTGAAGACAGAATCCACGGCGTGGCTTTATGTAAATAACTTTGGATTTTGTAAATGTGGCTTGTTGTTTGCGTGTAGAGTTTAATAGGAAATATGTTTAATTCTTACTTTGAATTGAAAATAACTGTTGGAAAAAATTAATTATCCACGTATATCATATTTTCAAATATTATATTATTTATTATTACATTTTTTAATTGTTTTATATTATATTTTACAAAATAATATTATTACAACAAACTTTATTGTAAAGGAGTCAACACGAAAAATATTGTATAGTACCTATATCTCATCAAAAGTGCTTGATATCAGAAATATTGTATAGTATATCTCATCAAAAGTGCTTGATATCAGAAATATTGTATAGTATATCTCATCAAAAGTGCTTGATATCGGAAATTTATTTGTTTAAACAATTATAAAACATGTTAAAAAAACAGTGACCTACGTATCCTATGATAAACATACAAGACCCAAGGTTAACAAACTATATGCAGCAAAAATTAAAACGAAATTAGCAAAACGGTTTTTGTTTTTTCAGCTCCAATACAATATTTTTCAAAAAGTGACAAGGTGTATGTTACTACGTCGGGTCATTAATATAGAATGAAGTCTAATTTCAGCTGTCTTGGTGTAAATGTAATTATGTTATTTAATATTTTATATCAAAGGTGTTCTTCTATGTAAAGTATGTTGTCACAAACATGGTATGTTTAAATATTTTTATAAAATAAGTTTTGTTAAAAAAATATGTTCATGAAATATGTTATGTTAGTATCGCACAACAAGTTCATCTATAAAACGCTATGCCTAAAGGTTAATACCGCGTTAAAACCGCACAACAAGTTTATCTATAAAAATATGTTCATAAAATATGTTTTGTTAGTACCGCACAACAAGTTCATCTATAAAACGTTATACCTAAAGGTTAATACCGCGTTAAAACCGCACAACAAGTTTATATATAAAAATATGTTCATAAAATATGTTTTGTTAGTACCGCACCACAAGTTCATCTATAAAACGCTATACCTAAAGGTTAATACCGCGTTAAAACCGCACAACAAGTTTATATATAAAAATATGTTCATAAAATATGTTTTGTTAGTACCGCACAAGTTCATCTATAAAACGTTATACCTAAAGGTTAATACCGCGTTAAAACCGCACAACAAGTTTATCTATAAAAATATGTTCATAAAATATGTTTTGTTAGTACCGCACAACAAGTTCATCTATAAAACGTTATACCTAAAGGTTAATACCGCGTTAAAACCGCACAACAAGTTTATCTATAAAAATATGTTCATAAAATATGTTTTGTTAGTACCGAACAGCAAGTTCATCTATAAAACGTTATACCTAAAGGTTAATACCGCGTTAAAACCGCACAAGTTTATCTATAAAAATATGTTCATAAAATATGTTTTGTTAGTACCGCACAACAAGTTCATCTATAAAACGTTAGGTATACCTAAAGGTTAATACCGCGTTAAAACCGCACAACAAGTTTATATATAAAAATATGTTCATAAAATATGTTTTGTTAGTAACGCACAACAAGTTCATCTATAAAACGCTATACCTAAAGGTTAATACCGCGTTAAAACCGCACAACAAGTTTATCTATAAAATCGCTCTTGAAAAATGCAAGGAGTTTAATTTTCGATATGTATGGATCAAGCACACATATATTTGCAAGAAGATCTTCCGATTCGCCGATACTGAGAATCAGAACTTCGGACGACATAAAGGCTATGAGTGGACCTTCACCTTCACCTACGTCAATCAACACAAAAAATAAACAATTGGTTCTGCCAAATAATTATGACTCTTAAGATGTTTAATTCACTGTTTATTTCTCTTACAATCTCACCCGGCAAAAATACTTTATATTCAACTAAAATAATATTCACAGACATGGATTGTCGCGAGATTATTTCAAGCCTGTGACTGTAAAACTGGGCATCAGAGAGTTGACCTAGGACACTCTGGAATTTCATTTTTTTTATTCAGCAGATAAAAGGGCACTATAATTATGACAAAACAATTTGAAGGCTGTAAAGTTCTTCTGCGAGACCACTAAATGTGACCTTGAAGAGGCCTACGTACAGCAGCGAGAAGCTCCGTTCTGTTGTAGGACACATTTTGGTTAGAGCATTCCCAGAGGATGTGCTCCGAAGTTTGGTCGGGGTAATGGCATAACTGACATGAGGACGAGCTTACAAGGCGGAATCTAAGAAGGTAAATATTAAAGCTGTCGTATCCTGTGATTAATTGGAATGTCCATAAATATGTCTATAATAAGTCTAGTCCTCACATCAGGAAAAAACAAGAATTTTGTTCGTCCCACGGGGCACGAGCTCACTGAATGACAGTATGTAGACACAAGATTAAGAGATTCACCAGGAAGTATTATCTCTACAACGTTAGCGGCGTTCGTAGAGAGATGGCCTAATTTAACAAACCTGAGGGCTGGATTAAGGATGGAAATGCATTTTAGGAGAAGAGGACCAGTAGTGCGGGTGCTTGCATGCATAGGCCACGCGCACGTCTGCACCGAAACCCAGCAGACGTCCACCCCAGGAATATGGTTCCTGAATTAAACAAACATCCAGGTTCAAACTGAGAGCAAGTTGTTTCAGTTCATCGGTGGCTGCTCTACCGCGTCCAAGGTTCAACTGCCCAATGTGACATGATCTTGGTTGAGGTTAGGAGCCATAATCAATAGTCAAAAGGGTTCGACACATACTGACTTGTAATACCGGACACTCAATCGATCCTGATTTGTGTTCCGCTGGTTTCTTAAATACAGTGCATGCTTTTTTTGGACATGCTGGAATATCATGACCCAGTTCTGCCAGCGTTGTAAATTTATGCAGAATTTTTCACTATGCCCATACATTCTTCATCACGGGCAAGTGCTTACAGGTAAAAAGTCTATTACGTGCCACACATTCCAGTCCGCGTAGATTCGTCCAGCTTCTGTCGAATGATAGGAGGTACCTCAAAGTTCCTAGGAAATAATCCAACTGTCGATTCGTTCATGAGAATTCAATTCTCTTAATGAATCGACATTATTAAGCCAAGATGCGTGTACGAAGGAAAATTTTGTATGGCGTAGTGGACTTTTTGCATGCTAATAACACCAACTAGAGGCCTCGCAGCATATATGTTCCAATACATGGATTTACTCAGAATTCGGAGTAGAACATTTTATGTGAGTTTTGTGTGTGTGTGTGTGTGTGTGTGTGTGTGTGTGTGTGTGTGTGTGTGTGTGTGTGTGTGTGTCTGTGTGTGTGTGTGTGTGTGTGTGTGTGTGTGTGTGTGTCTGTGTGTCTAAACTAAAAACTAAAATAAACTTACTCATAAAAATACTTCACTGTTAATGAATTAAAAAATTTTATTTCATTAAAACTCCAAACATGTTTACATTTAATAGAAATTAAATATCATACATTATCATTCCTTTTGTTGAATGCTGTCAAAATGAAAGTTTACGAAAATGAATTTATATTTCATTTATGAAATGAAAATGAATTTATGTTTCATTTATTTAACTCAAACAGTTATATGTACATAAATGGTATCAAAGGCTCATCTTTCTTTCTTACATTGAGATATGGCGGTGCTTATTTGAAGAAAAATTTATCTCAGGTTTCTTTTTCAATAATGTGGTGATTTCTATACAGGACCGGAGTCATCGTTGGTGTGCAATAGTGGTGTTTCACTAGGCACAGAGCAATCTGGTGCTCCAATTACAAGGAAAACAATATTATCTTGCTTTTCTGGACTGGAAATACCATTTGGTAATAAAATCGCCACTTGTACGGGGTGCAAGGATGTGTTTATTTTCAGCGTTGACCGACTTATAAATAACAGTAAAATACTACTAGTAATTCATTAATTCGTACCATCATGTCATAACTCTCAATATAATACACGTAGAATCTAAAACAAATTGTTTTATTTTAATATAATCTCAATATATGTATCTGAAAGTTTTCAATATTAAGCTGTTTATTAAAACTCATCATGGAATTTTCCTGGTTCCTTAAATATATTATGTATTAATGTTCTATGTTTCCTTGGCTAAATTTGGGGAAACCAACGATAGGTGTGTCGCTGTATATAACCTAATGAAAGAAAGTAGAGAATATAAATGTACGTATCTCCTCACAGCAACCTCGTCTCACCTAGAATGGTACTACATTCAGAATGAATCTCGTAGCTCATACGTACATATGTTTAGAGATTAAATATCAAAATATTGATTCCCCGTAGACATTGTGTAGATACTGCCTTACAAATTGTATGAAACGATGTCGTCACCAAATTAATTTTTTATAAAATTTGTATAAAAATATTGAGATGTACTACTACAATGGTTATATTTATTAGAGAAAATTGAATTATCTTGTTGGGGAGTTTCGCCCTTTTTCATTTTTTTTAATTTTGGAAATATAGGAAGTTAAACACATAAATTTATCATAAAAAAAATATCCTGATAAAAAGTGTTTGAGAAAATCTGGAATTTAAAAAAAAAACAAATTTGAGATTTTGTGTTTGTCTAAATTTATACCAATTTCGAGCGTTCTAGCTTTTATTCTTTTTGAGATATATGGAAAAATAAAGCAAAAATTCAAGTTGATAACTATCTATATATTCTTAAATTTTAGGCTGTATGCATTGAGCGGATCAAAAATTATAAGGGGGGGTAGACACAAAGACAGACACACTAAATGTGTTACTCCGAATTCTGAGTAAATCCATATATAGAACATATTTATGCTGCGAAACTTCTAAGTTGGTGTTTTGGGACTTCAAAGTTGAAAAACCGTGAAAAATATAGAGCCTGCATACAAATCTCGCGTATCTTCGCTTGATACTTTGTCGATATGTTAAGATAAATTATTTCTCTTGAAAAAATCGATAGTTTGATAATAAAATGTCAAATTATTTTACGAAACAAAATAAAATTCTATCATGATTTCAATTGGGAATATCTAATTCACCCATCCAGATACTTAACATATCAAAGGATTAGGCTCTGATGGAATACCTAGTCTTCCTATGAACCCTAAAAATTCCTTTATATCAAATGTATTTTTTTAATTTCTTTATTATTATTTAAAAGGAAGGGGGAGTCTTTTGGATTTAGTGCGTAAAGCGCCCAAGACTTTAGATGCGGCCCTGTAATAAACAAGAATAACAAACAATATAAAAAAATACACGTAACTCAGTGTCGTCTTTTGTTAGTGAGAGATACGGGGATTTTATGGCCGAAATTATCACATTTCAGTTATAAATATAACCTCTAATATACTCGCAAATGTGTTTTATAAATACTCTTATTACATTTACTTATATCAAGGGAAGGTAATTAACAATCAAATTTACTGACAAATAATATTTTTAATTTTTAATTATTATTTTACCTATTTATGGGTTTCTTGTTTTTAGCCTTTTTAGAGTTTCTTAACTATATTCTTTTTTGGTAATTATTTTTTTTTTCTTAAATATTAAACGCGGAAATTCAATGATTGCGCCGGAAAATATTTTTAATGAATTTACCCCATGCTAGGAATCGAATCCAAAACGCCAGCACAAAGCTCAACTTAAGTACCATTATGCTAAGGCAGTTTAAAATAATTCGTATATGCTTATAACAAAGAATATGGAAAGTTACCTGTAATTAGTTCTTGTTATATGAAATATACCAATGTATCCTCATACATTCCCTTAAACATATCAGGATTATAGGTATATTGATAAGTATATATGAACGTATGAGAATATATAGCATTTAATGCTAACAAAATCGATCAAGACAGGATTTGAATCCGCGTCCACTAGATAGCTAAACCAGTGCACTGAGACTTATTTTGGAAAAAAAAATAGGTAAATATAAATAAAATAAATCAACTTTTTCCATAACACAAAAGAATCTACGAAAGTTAAGATATCTCTCGGCAGTTTCACAGTAACTCGGCAGACAGAGGAATATTTATCGCCTTGAATCGAAATCAAACCAACCGTCTTTTCGATTTATATTCAAATTAGAACTTCGATTTAGAAATAATAATATCCAAAGTTATACCTACCTACTGGTGCACGGAATCTATAAAAAGTCTTCTTCTTTTTCTCTTCCATTCCACTCTGTTCCATTCTTTCTTTTAAATGAATAATTTTCCACTCCGTCGAACCAATTCAAAGAGAAAGACGCTATGTATGGAAACGGCGTGGATTTGGCCTCTATCTTATACCGCTGCATGATACAAAATCGAAAATGATAACAACGGCAACAAACAAAGCACTCGAAACCAGCGAAAAATATATATTTGTACCGACTATGGATGTTGAAGAAGCAAATTTCTCTTTTGGCGATTCTGACAAGACACAATTTCCATACATTTCAGACGATACTGCTCACTACTTTCGATGAATTCAAATGAGCGTTTGTTATTTTTTTTGTTTAAAAAGAAATGGTCGTTATATAAATACGATACAATCACGCCACGTCTCTTAAAAAGGGTAAACAAAATTAAAATTAATCTAGGATATATATATATATATATATATATATATATATATATATATATATATATATATATATATATATATATATATATATATATATATATATATATATATATATATATATATATATATATATATATATATATATATATATATATATATATATATATATATATATATATATATATATATATA